>CM054115.1:103397801-103697801 GCA_028673005.1 Tanypteryx hageni | reverse complement strand
TTGATGATAGATTAAGAAGACTGCATAAAAACAAAAATTTCGTGAATAATTCTCCTAAGGAATTTTCAAGCCGTCGCTTGGATGAGTACGGTAATAATGCAAGTACCCATTCTGCGCTTCCCGATAGGACCTGCACGCCGCATTCTACATGCGAAACTGTTGAACCCGATTCCTTTAAGGGTGGGTCGAAGTTGGATATATGACGAGCAAATGGAACTAAAGATTCTCGATCGTAAAGATTTGGCTTTGATTGAGAAGATGGCGTTCCGACCTCATTCTTTCATGATATAAGGGGGAGAGGGGGAGGGAGAGAGTTTGGCTGGCCTCTAGTTCCTTTTACCGCCGCAGGCGTCTCTAAACCTCGAACCTAGGTATGAATGGAGAGCGGGGACCACCTGGCAATCTTCACGCCCGGTCGAGAAAAATTTCTTTTTGCCGAGTTCGAAGCAATTAAAATCAAACCCAACGACCTAACCCTTTCGTTTTCATTGGGTGGAGAATTTTTAATCGCCGCCTTGATATTATCTATAATAATAAAAGGTGGTGCGTATCTGTCTTGGTGAGGGTAGAGGGGGGTGCCATACAAAGCATACCCTGACTAGAAGCCGGTGCTATTTTTTTGTAAATTTACAATTTATTTTGAATATTCTTACAAAAATATCAAATTTGAAACTATATTTAATTTGTTCACGATTGAAAATGATAAAATATATCATTTATGATATACATATAGATATTCATTCATCATTTAGCTCATTAGATTTTGTGCTTGTTTTTCGACAACGATATTACTAGTACAAGAGATATACAAGGATCATAACTTTTTACTGCAAATTACTTTTTTAAAATCCCTGAAGCTTAGAGAAAACGGTCAATGTGATAGAACGAACCATATATTTGTAAAAACTTATAAACACAACGACACAGTGAAATATTAACAATAACTTGGTTTGATTTGCTGCAGCGAAATTAAATTTACCTAGTCTATATATAGTATGTTTAACAAACCGGGCAATATATTTCAGTGTTATATCTACACATCAATTGCACATTACACACCAATTGTACTTCATACATCACTAGTATACAGGGGCCGATCCAGAAACTTCCCAATGGGGGGGGGGGTGGAATTACCCCTCCCCCATCTTGGCTCCTCTCTGTCGACGACCATACATTTTGAAAATCCCTACCCCATCAGAATCTTTCTTTCCTTTGTCATACAGACTTAATCTTCGCTGTAGAAACAAGGAATGTTGCACAGAATGAATTTAAGAATGCAGCCAGTAGACCAGACAAATTACACACTTTTTTGACGTTCGGGGGAAATAATTCATTAAATCTTGAAACAGGGCGCATTTGTTCGTTAGAGCAACCTAACTAACATATCAAAAGTTGACATACCTGTCGTGTATGTGTCGGCCGCTATGGCGCCAAAATGACCGCAGGAGCACGACCCGCGACTGGCCTTTCGCGAATAACTCGGAAACGGTCAAATTTACGGCGAAACTGTACGTAAACAAACTCGTAGAGAATAAAATTTCCTACAAGAAACGTTCTTTGCAGTTTTTTTCTACTGCGTTGGAATAGCAGAAAATGACCGTTTTTTTGCGGAACGCAGGCCGCGCGGTCTTAAAATCAAGTTTTGTGAGCTCGTTTCCACACCACCAGCTATGGTAGAGCTCCAGAACGCATTTTTTATAGTGGTATCCTCTTTAGGCACTAATCCACCCTTTATTTCAATTACTCAACACAAGTAATAACGAGCTCACAACAGCGCGCGGCCTGCGTTCCGCAAACAACGCTCATTTTCTGCTTTACCATCGCATTAGCAAAAAAAAATTAAAAGAACCTTTCTTGTAGGAACTTTTATTTTCTACAAGTTTTTACATGTACGGTTTTGCCGTAGATCTGACCGTTTACGTGTTATTCGCGAAAGGCCAGTCGCGGGTCGTGCTCCGGCGGCCATTTTGGCGCCCAACAGCCGACGCGTACACGACCGACATGTCAACTTTTGATATGTTAGTTACGTTGCTCTACTGGACAAATGTGCCAAGTTTCAAAATTGTATGAATTATTTCCCCTAAAATGTCTAATTTGACTGGTCTACAATAGAGGGCAATGGGATTATCCAAGGGGAGGGCGATCGCCCCCGTCGCCCCTCCCCCCTTGGATCCGCCACTGACTGTATATTTCCTCCAAATACATGTCATACCAAGTTTTGGGAGTGACTACTGCCTTCCTTTAAACTATAACTGATATGTATATATTTTACAGTGAAATATACAAGGTTGCGCGACTTCTGAAACACCCTGTGTAATAAAAATTTAATTTCGTGCATGTAAATGATAGTCGATAGCACCATCGTAATAATTCTGCAGCATTTTTTCTACGTTTAGATTACCTACGGAAAACGAACATGAATCTATTCTAGGATTTGAATCCAAGCTATAATTTCTCTCCAGCATAAATTCCCTGACAAGACGCAGCCCTCCAACATCACCCTTATAAATAGTACATTATGCTCATTTCAACCGTTACGCGGAGCAACAGATTTTTCAAAACCCGTATTCTAAATGTCTCAAAATTTTTCACGAAGTACGAAAAAACTCGATGGCAACCGAGCACAGAGTCGTTTGAACACATTGGTCAGCGCTAAACACCTACTAATAAAACTGCAAAGCTTTGCAATTACAAAAGGCACTCGAAACCGAGTATCTTCGACTGCATAGGCTTCAACTAAGTCCGTCCCCAACGTAATCTCTAGGCATTTTCCCTCCACATAACTTCGCGAAAAACAAGCGAGACGAGTTTAATCCAGCAGGTCGCCCCCCTCCCCTCCTCCACCCTCATCACACGTGATTCTTTCGCAACGGGAACCTGGGAGTGGGGAAAATACAGACGCCAGAACGTTATACCCAGGGGAAGGAATACACAAGGAAAAGGTCTCGAAGATGCGATAAAGGTCTCCGGAATTTATTCACCAAAAATCTCCGCATAGGGATAATAAATATGAATATCCTTGAATCAGGTATATTCCGAGCTAAGAAAAAAAACCTTGCACAAAGGGCCATTACAACTACGCTATTTCGATAACTACCTATAAAAATGTATTTCACCGCTTTATAGATCCTAAGAATGAAATTAATATCCGAAAATTAAATACCAGTCACCTGATCTTTCATCACGCATATATGTGTAAGATGGAAGAAATGACTCCAGAAACTGCCTTCCAAGAGCAGGGAAGTTTTTAACTTTTCCGGCATCCAAGCCTCCAGCTTAAAATCATCTTGAATGAGCTTCATTTGTGTATCAATGAAATATATGACGCAAAACAACAGTGCTTCATGAGTTTTGTTGTTCCTCGCACGAAAATAGCTGTGACAAATGTTTTTGGGCGTATTGCCGAGCGATAGCCGAGGGAGCAGAAAGACAAACGCGCCAAGACAACGAAACACGCTGGAGACAACAGCTGGAGCCATTTGGCCCACATACCGTTGGAAGGAGCAAATCCGCAGCTTTCGAAAGCATACACAAGTGCGGATCAAGAAAATTCCCAATGGGGGAGGGGGGATTTGTCGCCCCGATCCGATCCTCCCTCTTCAATTGCTACTGTCAACGATCCATCGCCTGTCAGAAACTTCCTTTCCATTACCCTATGGACCTAGTCTGCAGCGAAGAATCAAGGAATTTTGAGCGGAATGAGTTTATGAATGCATTCGAAGAGTGGCAATATGTAGAGACATCCAAGAGGGAGCGTCGATCGCGCCCATCGCCCTCTTGGATTCGCCACTGCATGCATGGGAAGGGTTGTCCTCCCGGAAGCTATAGCATGGCGCGGAACATAAAATATCCGGCTGTGAAAGAAAGAAAATACGCGCATATTCCTATTTGCCCAAATCTCCAATTTCTGTTCATATGGACGGGTCAAGTATTGCGGGAAATCATCTAAGAAATCTTATTCCAACGGATTTGATTTTTTGGTTAATTTCCGTAGACCCAATTCAACAGGGAGCTATCAAACTCGTCTTCTAGCTGAAAATTTTCAAGAACAAGCAATTTTTCAAATGTACAGGTATCTCCAATAGCCAATTAGCCTTGTTGTGGCTATTGGGGATACCTGAGGAAAGTACATTTTTTAAAGTGCTTGTTCTTGAATCCGTGGGCATAGAAGAGATGACTGAAAATTACGAAAATCAGTCACCCTTCGCGAAAGAAACGGTAATAGGGTTAGAATACGAAAACAAAGAGACTTTTGCGAGTTACATTTGGGAAACCTTTGATCCCCGTTTCATAGATGTCTAGACGATAAATTATGCGCGCGCAAAGCGTCAAGTTTAAAATAACTTTTGACGATACATTTTTACTTGGTCTGCGGAAGCGGATTACAGAGACATTGACGAAAGGATTCCGACTCCGAAACGCGTCTTTACCAACGTAGCCCTCGGCTGAGACTCCTTCCGGGAAGAATAAAAGGATTTCCCATTTCCGCAGGGCGTGACCCAGAGTCGCGCGGATCGCACCCTCGTGATAAGGATGCTCTCACGCCACACGAGCCAGACACGCAGGCGGAAAATAAAGGGAGAGTCCGTAGTACATAAAACAGACGGCGATCGAGGCGACATACAGCGCCACGGAGAAGACCTTAGCTTTTTAAGGTGCCGCGAAACTGCAGAATTGACGCTCTAAATGAGGCAATCAGGAAGGTTACTTTTAGGAAATCGATTGAAAACTCACACGCACATACGACACATATCGACGTAGATAATAACTATACCAGCGTCTTTGTCGGCGTTTACCATATGCGCCACAAGTATTTCTTTCAGCTATTGACACTAATGAAAGAAAATTAAAATCATCGATGTCACCCCATAAACACAGGTAATAAATACATCCTATATTTAGTGATTAAAATTGAGGGTTAAATTTGAGGAGTAAGAAATATCTGAGCAACTTTGTGGTCGATTGTTTTTGACGGCAGCATACGCAAAAATAGAGCTTATGAATTAACGGACATTCGGCAAAAAAACTGAATGGAAATGACTATAATTTATTTGGCGAAGTGCCGGGCTCGATTCCAGTTTTTTCCCTATTCGTTTTGCATAGGAAATCTCAAATCCATCGTGCACTGATGTTTTCTTTTATACATTAAAATGTCTTAAAATTGTAATATCGGAGCGAGGTTTGTACTGTTCTAAGGGGAAAATAATGTAGATTCTAATTCCTATCACCAAATTTAGATAATTGATCGTATTCTCTTGAATTTCTACTAAAACTGTTTTTGCGTTTTAAATCGCATTTTATCGGATTGTTACCATGGAGACGATTATTACCGAACTCGGTTTGAGCATAGACGAGTGAATAAAAGGGTTATTAGGTGTTCTTTACCAGCGAAGCGGTAATAGCGGAACGCCTTATGGGCACGTCTGGTCCGTCCGTCGCAACTTTCATTTCCTAAACCGCTGGACGGATTTTAATTTAATTAAGTATGAGTAATCTTTATTGAACATTATCGCCCATTTGTTATTTTCAACTGAATCTGTCAATTAGAACTTCCACTTTACAGAATTACTTCAATAAACTTATACTCGTATCTCGTTAAATGGCATCCGTCATGCAACAATGAAATATCAAACTTTTATCCTTCTAGCTCTTATATGATCTGTGAGGTATAGATTAAAAAATTATTCGGATAGAGAACAACATTTACTACAAGAAAGTCCGCGAGGTCACATAATTAAGAGTTATAGTTTCGGAGATAAAAATTCGAGAAAATCTCGAGTAAAACATCGCATATTTTGTTTACATCGATCGCTAAGACGGTTCTCTCAGCAAACAACAATTAAAAATCCATATATCTCTCCGCCATTCTGTTATATGTTCTGCAAGGCATAGATTCAACAATTTATTAGGATAGAGAACAACATTTGCTACAAGATAGTCCCCGAGACTATAGTTTCGGGGATAAAAATTCGAGAATCGCCCAATCTGTCGATACCGTTCCATACGTATTTCCCATTAAGAACGCCTTTGAAATCTCCGTGTATTCCATTTATGGAGTATACTTTTCCATCTTGTTTTCTTTTCCGCTTGACTACCCTTCAGTAATAGACAATCTATCCATACATATTTGCGTATAAACAGTAAAATTTATTGAATTCATTAAAAAAATAGATGCAAAATATAATGTCAGAAAGAGATTTTGACATTGTTTTTAGTATTTCAAAACTGTTTTCAAATTTTTCTCTATCATTGATAAACTATGAACTACAAGTAGTATTTATGGTATGAGAATTCCTTTAACTTAAACATTTCCTGTCAATATAAGTAATCAATTCGAGACGTCAACGTTTGTCCTGGTTTGGACTTCTTGTTTATATTTAAAGCGTTAATTCGGGTATTGTGGTGCACCATCTTCCCTTTGCACAATTCACTTGCGAGGCTTGTCTAAAATAAACTAATAACTACATCCGTTCATCCGTTGCAGCTGATGAGCAGATAGGTGTGTTCAGACGTCTGCTGGGGGAAATAATCCTTCAAAAGGGAAGTCGAAATGGATGTGAGAGTTGGGAGGGATGGCCGCTTGGGGATTTGGGAGAATGGATGGAACCTTGGAAGCATCGCAGCGCACCTGGCGAATAAGAGGAGAAGGAGGTGACGGTTAAGGAAGCACGTCGGGAAGGCCTACCGCATGCATAATGGACAGCGGAGAGAAAGGAAGATGGGTGACAAGGGAGGAAGAATAGAGAGGGAGGCGTGGAAAGGTGGTTTGGAGCGAATCCATGCAAATAGCCTCCGAAAGCGATAGTAAGGTGAAAGTTTGGCTATTTGAACCCCGAATACCCAATTTACAGTTAAAGGAAAACTCCCAGGAGCAACAGAGTAACGGCCTAGTTCAAGTTTGTAATTAAATTGCTTAGAACCCCGAAAAATAATAATGCGGTTAAAATTGCAGAGACAATGCGAATAGTTGTGCAGGAATCCAGACAATCTTCGGAAAAAATAAACGATTCAAGTCGGCGAAATAGTGCAATATCTCCAGCTATAACGCGAGAAATATTAATTGTGCAACGAGGTTAAAATCCTTAAACCCCTCATTTGACATTTCTAGATTAGAACTTCCTCGTCGAAAACGAGAATAAAAAAACTGCAACCGCAAAAATGACGCCACGACGTAAGAAGGCTCTCGGACGAAGGAAAGACGTCGAATAAAGACGCCAGTTAGCAAGAAACAGGTACGATTCCCATAATTCACTTCGCCTTCTCCTAATTGTATCAAAGTAGCGTAAGAACGGGTCACTTTCACCGGAAACGGAGAGTCGGGCACTTTTTTTAATCGAGAAAGGACTTTCACTGTTCATATTCCCACCTGCTTGTCAAGAATGTATTCCCGTACTTGTTGCAAGTTGCGTTAGGCGTCGGCTTTCAAGGGTCATTGCCCGCTAGAGTAGAGGATACGCCAAGCTAAAATTTATTGCATTTAAAAAGGCTGTTTGATAATAGGCATCACCTTGCTAACTGCAGGAACATTTAGATTTTCGGTGGAAAAAATTATCTTCCGCTCACGGTTTGCGCAGTCTCAATAATACGAATAGCATAAGCGTTAAATGTCAACTACGAACTCCGATACATCAAGCGCCTTGAGACGATCGAGTATTATCCTCCAGTCATTCTACTCCTTGGATGGGTAACAAAAAACGAAAAACAAATAGGATGCAAATATTTGTCGGTGAGCGGGACAAGTAGCGCTGCCTTCGATTGACGTCTCACTTCGAACTCAACCATGATTTTTGCATTTCCATCCAAATGTATGCATAAAATTAAGATTGGTGGGTTTTAAATTTGAGTTTTTAACCTTGTTAACGGTAGGATGCCTGGAATAAGGGTTAAAAATCATAAACATAAAAAAACCTAAGACGAGTAAGCCACTGACCAATCAATCTTGCTCTGCACTCTATGGAGATGCTATAAACTCCACTCAGATACTAGAAACTTACTAATAAAAGAGAAAGTGAAAAAATGTAAGTATTCCTCGAGAATGAATACAGTATACGTGATCTGACTGGGAGTTTGTCGGTAAGTGAACCAGATGCAATGATAGTTATAGTTGTGGATGGACCAAATGGGTTAATTTATAATGAAGAGGCAGATCGAGAAGGCTGATCTGATGCCCACAATAGAAAGGTAGTCTTGGTTAATCTGAATCTAATTCAAGTCCTTTTACATTTGTGCCCGAAAGGCCGCAATTGGAAGGGGTGGACTGCACAAAGCAAACAGTAACAGAGTGCACCGGCTAAAACATCACACGAGTTATTTTAAAAGCGCCAGAGCGCATGCTGACGATGCTGCACATAATATCGCTACGCGTCTCACATACAAAATATGACTGCATCCAAGATGTCGATTTTTATCACGAAATCTGTAAAGCAGCCACCATGCACTCATAGAACAATCATCACGCAATGAGCATAAAAGGAAGCAACTGATCCTTGGTATTAAATATATTATAAATAGAAAACATCAAGATTACAGCATGAGACAATGCCTGACGGATTAGACACTCCCATTACGCGAGAATAAATAAAATCGTCATTTTCTTAGTGAATCCGAGTAGTAGCCGAAGGTGATATAAAAGCAGACTGATTTGAAAAAATGAGATTCGTTGGCGTTACTTTATTTAACATGATGACGCAAGCAGTTAGTGTTGAGTGGAAAAAAGGAGTGAAGGGGAGAGGAGTGAAGGGGAGAGGAGTGAAGGGGAGAGGAGTGAAGGGGAGAGGAGTGAAGGGGAGAGGAGTGAAGGGGAGAGGAGTGAAGGGGAGAGGAGTGAAGGGGAGAGGAGTGAAGGGGAGAGGAGTGAAGGGGAGAGGAGTAAAGGGGAGAGGAGTGAAGGGGAGAGGAGGGAAGGGGTAGAAGGGGGTAGGGAGAGGGTGGGGAGAGAAGAGAAAAGGAAGGAGGAATGAGGGGAGGAGGGAGGGATGAGGGGGGAGATGAAAAGAGGGAGGGAGAGAAAGAGGGAGGGAAAGAGGGAGGGAGGGAGGGAAAGAGGGAGGGAGAGAGGGAAAGAGGGAGGGAGGGAGGGAAAGAGGGACGGAGGGAGGGAGGGAGGGAGGGAAAGAGGGACGGAGGGAGGGAAAGAGGGAGGGACAGAGAGAGGGAGAGATGAAGGGAGGAGGTATCGGAGGAAGAAGTAGGCGTTTGAGGTGAATGTAAAAAATGAGCCGCCGTGAGGGGCAGTGAGGGAGGAGGCGGGGGGAGGGGAGGATAGTTAGGCGAGGAAAACACGGAAGACGTGAGAATGGAGGGCCGCGTTGGAATGGCTGTTGAGGGGGAGCAGGATAGATCAATGACCTTGAAAAGGGCACCACCGGAGGTGGACTGGAATGGAGATTGCGAAGGGAGACGTTCATGGGGGCTGGGAGGAGCATGAAGAATTATCGGAGAAGGAAAGCACGAGGCAGAGGAAGGAGAACGGCGCGCGTGCGGCGCATGGGGCAAACAAATGAATCGCATGCTGCGTTTGTTGCTAAACACGCAACCATCAATTGGAGCGAAAGAGCGAGAAATGTTCGGTGAAAATCAAATAACATTTAAAAATATAAAATACGAAAAATCAACGCAGAATTCATGAATTCGGGCAAACGTAAGATACAAAATTAAGCATGCTTAACGGATAAAAAGAAGAGGCAAGAAACTTGACTGAAAAATAATACACGATACGTTTGGATTGGGATTAAAAATCAGAGCGCAAGAGCGAACTGCCGGCCAATTGCAGCAATAAAAGGAACAAAAAATCTTCGCCTTTAGAAACCATCGAGACGAAGAGGGGCATTCGACCGACAAAGCTTGCGCTGACGCCTTGCTAAAAGCGAAAAACCATGCCGAAGGCCACATTATTAACTACGTTGACACAGAAGGAGCGCTTTTCTTTGCTAAAAGCTAGGCGATTGAAGAATTAAAGCGGTCAAATTAATATAAAACAAATACCATCCGAAGGATGCCTACCATTGCTTAGCCGGCGGTGGGAAAGAATGGAATTTTTGTAGACGAACTTCCACTTCCGAAAGAACGAGAAATAAAACTCCCACATTAACCATCCACAGTCATAAAGCCCCGGGGGACGCAACTCGCGAACTGTGGGAAACGAAGCTTCTTCGGACGATTTGTTCCGAACGCTTCCAGCAAAAAGAACTACTTCTCACATCCGCGACGTCCTTGAACGTGGCACAACAACATTCTTCCAACACACTGGGTTCAAAACAGCTCGGGAGGAGCGAGCAGGCGGAGGGGTTTGATGACCCCGTCCTCCGCTGATCTCGGTTATTACACCTGCGGGGGAAGCGAGTCTGGGGAGAGGGGTAAAAGGAGGGATAAGATGGGATCCTATTAGCGCTCATATTTCACTCTCTGGTTCCGGGATGTAAAAATAACAAGTCCTCTCCCCTTGCCGCCACAGACGGGGTGCGAACTCATGCCGCCTGAGCACGCGACCCTTTTCATTGTCGGATTAACCGGGTATTCCTTCGTATTCGTTTAATCGGTGATCAGACGGGAGAATAAAAATTTGCCTGAACACAAACAGTCGGACAATAATTGGATACACAACAAATTGACGAAATCGATAAATGACAAGTTTATGTTGTTTCCACCGACTTCCGCGGGAAAATAGACTCCAGATCCCGTTTTTATTCAAATCTCAATAATTCTGAAGAACCTAACGCCTGCAACAATTTCGCATTTAATTGATTAATTTCCCAGACATATGAACGGACAAAACTCATCTAACTATTAAAAAACAAAAATCAGCCATAATGTTACGGTCGAAGTGAAGTGAGATTCTGTAAGTGCACATTTTTAATGAAAAATGTATAACAAAGTTTATTTATTTTATTATCAGCTCGCCGAAGTTGTCTAGCCGTATATACTTAGCTGACGACAGACTGAAAGCGCCTTCTTCCACAACTAATTATTGGTACTAAGAGAATCAAATTTCGATGCACAAGACAGAACTAGTTAAATGACGGTGTATAGCGAAAAACTAAAATAAAGATTCAAGATTTAACGAGATCCTGTTTTGCGCACACGAGTAACAGGTTTAAGCAACCCAAAAAAAAACAACCAAAAAACCAACTAAAAACTATGCATTGCATACAGAATAAAGAATTTCTTTCGTTCTTTTTATCGGTGTTTCAAAGCAAGGTACTTGAACAGCGACGCGGTAGATTAATTACGTTGACGACGTTGCTTTGGTATTTCATTAAAAAAATAAACTGGGAAGAAAGAGCAAGCGAGAGACAGAGAGAGAAAGGGAAAATAATTGAGCGTGGGACCAAAAGAAATATCTCAGCTCCCCCTTCCCAATCTTTCAAATACGCCTTATATCCTCTTCATGCCTTTCCGCTTCCCCAGGTGGCCAGGTCTCAAAGGCGAGAATTCTTTAGGATAAAGGTGACAGGACGCTGGGCATTGGAAGAGTGGAGACGCACGTGGAGAAGTTGGGAGAGCAAGGCCAAAGGATCACGCCCTGAATAACCCACGCAGCAACCCCTTTCCTCCATCTCTCGCCACAATAGCGTCACCGAACGAAAGGTACCCATCTCTCACCAAGGCTGAGATAGGACCAGAAACAAGACCATCGGAAACAAAATAATAACCCGATAATTGCTGCCCGAAGAGGTTTTGTATACATGGAGACTGACATTTTTCACTGCGAATAATTATAATCTGAAAGTTTGCTATATTTGTCAGAAACACGCGAATTTGCAGGCTATCGACAACGAGAGGTACATTCGACGGTCAAACATTTCGCAATAGTGACGCCCCCGCGCATTGATGGTCGAGAACATTTGGTCAACATTCTCCCATATAATATTCCTCTTCACGCGATACGCTTTTGTTCCCAAAAACGGAGTGGAGCGACCTCGGAGGAACAACTTTAAAGTGGATTTATTTCTTTCCTTTTCTCTTGCGGTAGGAATGCCATCTTACTCTCTCGCGGTGGCTCTCTCGACCAAAAAATGAACAATGAAAATTAAACGCTCACGACGCTGCCCTCGAACAGCTGAATAACTCGCGAGGAAAGGAAACAAAAGAAAAACGGATTCGTAACAGGTGGTTCACGGGCAGAGCCGTTTTGAGCGCAGATAAGAGACCATCGCGTGATGTTAATGGCGCGGGGAAAATGAAACAAAAGAAATCTCATTGGCGAGGTCCCAAATGAGCAAATAGCGATTCGGATTCTTAAAGCTCCAAAGAGGAGTTTTGAATTCCACTTGTAGGCTGCGATTATTTAAGAAGATATACGCCTCGAGTTTTCCCATCTTAAAGAAAATAACCCTGAAATACAATCGACAATATTTCAAGAATTCGCACCAAACTAAATCGTGTCGATGAGATAGCTCATTAAAGATGGAGGGAGAATCCTCAAACGTTAACCAAAGGCGAATTCGTAAATATCTTCAAGACTGTGTGATAATCAGACCTCATTAAATGTGACCAGTACTACGAGATACCGTCAAAAAGATCAAGCATTAGCATCCTTAATTACCAAGTGCACAAGTCCTAAAATACCATCTAAGCTCATACAGAGTTAAAATTTATCGAATGATCGCAAAATATCGAAGGAGTTTGTTTTTATGCACCGAAATAACAGAAAGCGCTACCTACGAAACTTCCTTCATACTCGGACCATATGCTTCGAATCTAGGGTACTCGCATAAAAGAAAAAGGACACGATATTAAACATGAGAATCGTTTTGGTTGGTCACGACATCGCGCTTCCAATTCGCGCACGCGAGTCGACAGGATGCATTAATTCGTCATTCAAAATCGAAGAGGAATCTCGGGTCAAGAATATGAAGATTATATCAACAACGGAAGCAAGATTGCTTCATCCTGAAGCGCGTACCAATCAAGTCCATGGACGTAGAACCGAAACGATCACGAGGGCAGCGAAATGCAAATCAACGTCCGACCTATCTTATCCGCTAAATGACGCAAATTCTTATTGCATACGCTGCTGAATTTGTCATCCGGAAAAATGAAAATGATAACAATAATTTCTTTGGGCCTTAAATTGAACGGGCAGCAAAATCAGTTGCGTTTTCAAAGGATCGTAGAAAAGTTTTCAGGAGGCTTGGAAAAATGTGTTAATTTATACGCGGAAAGGTTTAAAAAATAAATAAAAATTCATAACGCGCAAACTGTTATTTCACTAAAATGCGCTAAACAGTGAAAAGTAACATGTAGACGTGAACAGCTAAAGCGGTGGCAGCCAGAGAAAAAGTGTATAGGATTAACGTTGAAACAAACGTATCATTATTCTCACAATTGCTTACATAAAAACGCAAGAGAAAAGGTTAGGAGATGAGTAAACTTTTCGCTAAATTTTCATAATTTTCGTTTCCTCCAACGGCGTTAATTTTAATATTCCATCCATGAAAGAATTTCCGTCCCAAGTACCACGATTCCAAATTCCACAATATATATTTTCTATTTCGAGGCAATCAAAAACCCTAGGTAAACAGGTATGAGAAAATACTTTGCATGCATTCACAGGAAATATCCGTAGGCTAAAACAAATCACGACTAAGCAACTTACAACATAGAAGTATTTGGAGACGAAACTCGTTTACGTGAAACAATTTTAGTTGATTGATCGCAAAATTAGCTTTCAACTTATCTCAAGTCTTTCGCAAATTATGCAATACATTCGTAAGACTTTCCCTTATAAAACACTAATGCAGTGAATTAGAAAACATATTGAATACGTCTTTAACAACAAATACGCAAATATTCGCACGCGATTTCCCGTGATCTAGTTGCCGTCCTCAGAAATGGGGGAGCGGAGGGCGGTGTGGAAACCGCACCTCGAAATAAATCGAGTTCCTTCCACGCTAATATCTCTGTATCCGCGTAACACACAGACGTTTTTCAAATCATCACTTTTCCCATTTTCACAGTGTAATTTCGTCGACTAAGGAAAAGTGATATTTTAGTACAACCCTTCGATTCAAATTCGATTCTCAAAGAAATCGCGCCATAGTTGCGAAAACAACTACTTAACGAATCAAGAAAAATAAATGGAGCCCTTCGTAAGGCTCGATCCCAAAGATCGGATCGATCGAGGCACTGAGGGCGGCAATTTTGCTCCTGAAACCTTCATCAAGCGTAATATATCTCAGCTGTTGGAAAATTCTGAAGGTGCGGTGAACGACAGAACGCGTTTTCGGTGGCTTGGACACGATATATCGTCATCGCATTAAAAATTAGATTCCAAGGACAGGCAAACAAGAAATATATCATGCTAATAATATTTAAGGTCCAAGGGAAAATTAAGCGCCGTGAATGAATGTTCCGTTGTTGGTTAAACTGCTTAAATTTAATTTAATTTAATATCCTGCAAGTAAACAGAAGACTTAGGCGGCTATTCGGGGATTTTAACGATCATTACAAAGTATAAAACCAAAGAAACGAACAAAAATAGAATCCGACGCATACATTTTCATTTTATCTGAAGTACATTCACAATTATATAAACTATTATACTAGAAGGAGTCAACCAAATTACATATATACACAGAATTCAAACCAATAAACTTCTCTCCCCTCTGCGCAAACGAAATGAGTTTCGAGTTACGATCATTCGTTGTAGAATAAAATGTGAAGTTAAAAACGCACACGCACTAGACTAGAACCCCAAAGCCAAAATGGAGGTACGGTTCGATTTAAGAGTTCATTTCGACTAGGCAACAGCAAGGTGACGGATGAAAAGAGCGCTTCACAATCGGCGTCCCTCAAACGGGGGCGACCCGCTTCCAGGGAAATGAATCGGCCAAACAATAATCCTTTTATTGCGTAACTTTCCCATCGCGAAAGGGAAAAAAAAACATTTTCTACGAGCGGCCTAAACTCTCATAACGTCTGCGACCATTGCTACCGGGATGGCAAAACAATGAAACGATATCCTCGAGAAAATTGACGTATACCACCATTTGCTTTAATCCTGCGATTTCATTTTGCATCGAACTATCCACGCACCATAGTTGCCGCCTCGCTTCACTCCTTTAATGTCAGGGGCGTTTTTAAGGTAGGTGCAGTCGATGCAGCACGCCGACGGGCCCTTCGTATTGCGGGACTCAAAATAATGCATAGTAATTCTTCAAGGATGGAACGACCAGTGCTTGCCGGAAGCTTGCCTTTGCGGTCGTAACTTTCGGAATCACTGTCAATGAATACTTCTTCCTATATGTGCACATTCGGCATTATATGTTAATTTAAATCAAATTAATTACGCTAATTAAAATTGAGAAATTTTGAAAATGAAAATTAGAAATTTTATCAACCGATCAGTACAAACGAACTCTCGAAGAAAGTCGCATCGAGTAGTTTGGAGTGTTAAAAACGCCCGTCCAAGGTGCCAGATATTTTCCTCAGATACGCTTTTAAAGAACCCTCCCTAAGGATGGAACAAAAGATGGCCATGTGAAAGTATTTTCGTAGCGCACCACTTGCCTCGCTCTGGGGGGATCTGATTCTCTCTCTCCCCCCCTTATCTCCCTAACTCCCCCTCGCCTCCCCCTCCACACCCCCTTTTCCACACCCCCTTTTCCCCACCCCCTTTTCCCCACCCCCTTTTCCCCACCCCCTTTTCCCCACCCCGTCCCCCTCACTCTTCTCTTTCACCCATCCGCGGCCCAGGAAGGAAGGAGAGGTAGAGCATGGGACCCCGCCACACGCGTATATCTCATGAGATTGAAAAACATCCTAACTCTCCAACATTTCTTCAATTCTCTCCCTCCCCCTTCTCCCCGACCGCCGCTCTTCCTGTCTTTATGCTACCGACAGTTCCACCTCGAAGGCGCTAGAGGGCGGAGAGCGCGATAGCGACCTTAGATGAAGCGGCCATTGTCCCCACCAAACAAATACAATATGGCGTTAAAGAATTGAAAATAACGAATTTGGGCGAATCTCGCGTTCGAATAAGCGCCAGCAAAATCGGTTGATCCTAAATTTTTAAATACGATGATAAAACTAGCGAAACCACCGTCAAAAATAGAATTCTGTCTTATTTACCTAATTTATGCCTTAAACACAAGGCGGAGATTATTTGCAGTATAAAAACTTTTACTAAAATGAAAATAACGATCGAATCACCACACTGTACTAATGCTTTTTATGCAAAAATTTCCCTCTATCCTCTCCCATTCCCTCCCCGTCTCTCCCTCTCTCACTCCCATTCCTCTAACTCTCCCTCCCTCTCGTCCGCCTCCCACACCCTCTCTCCCTCGTTTTCCTACGATACTCTTAAACTATGTATCAATCTGGATTTATCCAACGGTTAGCGAATTTAAAGATGCTGAAATGGAAATGTAATGTTTAGTTTCGTTTTAAATATAAATTACACGATCTCGAGTATATTCAGTTAAAATTAAAGAGAAAATCCTTTTGATAACAAATTCACAATTTTGTTTCTCGTTTTTTCTCTGATCCAAATAAATGTACGTAATTTCGCGAAATCAGCAACAATTCGGCTGCTATTGATGGCAAAAGACTTCAGAAAACGTAACATTTTCGCGCTCAAAACAAACTTTTTTGATCAGACGGGAATTTGAAAATCGACGGTAGGAAGACGAATTTTCATCCTTTTAGGAGTTCTTCGATTCAAGTCCCAAATTCGTGCCACGACTATTAGTAGTGTTAAAATGCAAATATAAAATACGCTGCACCATTTCCATTTTATTCCGATGGAGGGAACAAACTCCTGGAATCGAAGCCATTACAAATTAAAAATCGCTTCCTGTGACGGAGCGTAGCGACTTGTGGTATCCTAGTATCAGCCCCGCGCTTTTCAGAATTATATCACGAATAATGGCTCTTAAAACAGACCCGAATGCCTCCGATAAGAGGAATGACTTTGAGAAACCAATCGTAGTGTGTAATAGCGTTAAACAAAAATAACGTCCCTTTTAAAAGAATGCCTAATAAATAATTATTCAAAGCGCGGCATACAAAAAGTTTCTCAATTTTCAACATTCCATTAGTTTAAAACATCAAGTCCGACAAATTCTATGTCGCGTGCAGATAAACTTCTAAAGATTTTATCGTGAAATAAGCGCTCCTGAGCAAATTTAAGTCTCGCGCCACATTGCTGCGAAAAACATATTAGCCCATGCTATCAGCTGTTCACAGGCGCAGGAATAAATATTTATACGAGACATGGAAAAACGACCGAGTAACCGATCTTGATAGGGATAAATTGGCCCATATAGGACTGCAATCATGATCTATCTGATTTTTCAAGAGCGTATAAAATGAAACAACCTTTCTTCCAGATGCATAGATATAGAACGCGACCCATATTACAAATCTTCTACGCCTTCGCTTCCACCCTGGACGATGGGAATCGAACTTAGAACGAGGGATTCGAAAGAGCAAAAGAAAACTGTTTTAGTACGAGGGAAATAGAAAGACGTCCTTTGGCAAGAAGATGAAAATTACGCACGCACTCTCTCGGCATTTACGTCGGTCGTCGCCGAACTATAAATTCCTCCGCGCAATTCTACACCGCTTGCGAGAATGCATCGGAGACAGGAACGCCCTTTTAATGCACGACATGAAACCGCGTTTATGTTTAATGAAATGTACACCTGTGCCCACAATCCACCGCGGCGTGAAGCAAGAGGGTGACGAAGACGACACTAACACATCGGTTGGCGAAAACAATTCTACAATTAACTTTTTTCAATCGTAAGAATGGCGCAATACAACTGCTGGATACAGTCTTAACGGCAGTTATAATACTATCGGCAAGTTAATCCTATTGTTAAATCCGTTAAATGAAAAAAAACAACAGGTCCCATCGGTAAAGAAGTTGTCTAGAGCAGCATTTCTCAACCGCCGGTCAGCTATGTTCAATTTTTCTCAAAATGTTGGATAAGAGTAACAGATTAATGAAAGGCATGACTGTGTTTTCAGTTGACAACTATCTCTCAAAGTGTATTCTCAAATAATCGATGATTAAAAATTGATTTTATTGGTCCTTGGTGGAATATTGGGATAATACACCGCTCAAGGCGATAGATTTTCGGCTGAGAACCGCCGGCTCTAGAGAATACATTCAATTCTAGCCAAAAAGAGAAATCTATCAATCCCTGAATACATCACTTTTAAGAAAATTGGTGGAGGTCAGCCATCCAACTTCGTAATCGATTGACTAATGGTTTTAAAGCACATCCCGAGCTCAAAATCCAAAAAACTGTTTCCTAAACTGAGCAAATAAAAAACTTTTCCGAAAAGTTTATGAGAAAGTATTAGAATAAAATTCTCAATTAGCTCTGCGAATGTCTTCGAAACAGTAAGCATAAAACCTTATGCAAGAGTTTCTTTTTCGATCAAGATTGGAGTTACGAAATACGTCAATGACTGCGGCATAAAGAATCAAGAGGAGAAGCGTTGAACACTCCAACGATATTTGCAACAGTACAACATGTATATTTACACACCATTCGATATATACTCCAAGCATTTTCTACAACGTAAATCCTATCGTTACGCCACGGTAAAAATCGATTGAATCCGACTGAACTCGCCTTCTCCTGAACAAAAGGCGTCGATTTTTCGCAACTCAAACTCGATTCATTTACATATTTTCACTCAAATAATAATATGGGATTGACAAAGATCACACGGCAATGCAGAGACAAAGGTTCATTGGGTGGGGCCTAAATTCGCGAGTTCGTGATCCAAAGACACGCAGCGTCAGCAGGCTAAGTGCCTCATTGCCCACATTATAAATGACACGTCCATTTCACGCGGGATCTTATGAATATTAGATTAGGACGGCGGGGCAAAGACGAACTTCTAACTCTTGGGAATTTCGCGTCTTGGGAAAACTGCGATGAATTTAACCATCAAAATGGCCTTACATTGCTGCTCTTCTAGAGATTTTTAAAAAAGTATTCTGCAGCAAAAATTCGCTGGAAAAAATCATGAAGACGCAACGTGGAATGATATAAAATTTCCGAATGTTTAAACGACGATAAAGAAGGTTACGCATGAGCGAAGGTGGATGATCTCCAGATGAAATAGAATAAAAAACCTCTCGCAGAAAAAACTGGAGGCCACTGATACGAATAATTCCAGAAAAAACGACGATGAAAGAGACTAAAAGTGATTTATGAAATTGAAAGAGAATAACGAAAGGAAAAATAACAATTGAAAACCATAACTTAATCTTCATAATCCTAAAAATTTATTACTTTATCACCGGTCCACGACATACAACGGCTTTCATGTCAGTCAAAAAAGACTAAATACTTTTAAAATTATAGATTATAAAGGATGAATATGCGATTTGTATGAAAATATCGTAAAAAAGAACTCCGCTACGAGATGAAGTTTACAGGAGCGAAACACATCCTAGGTTATCGACAACCCCGGTGTGCTTGCGATTTCTGTGAGAATTTTTCACGTAATCCTTCGCGTAAGAGTGTGTTAAACCTTCGCCCCATGCGCCATACCAGGATGACGTAAGGGCCACAACAGCAGCCGCAAGAGGCGCCCGATTCGCAACAGTTCACCCACTCGGCGCTGTTTCGAATGAACACGGAGGGAATGCAACTTTCTCACGGAACGACGGAATCAAAAAATGAGAAGCCACATCAAGAGGAAAAGTGGAAAGGGGAAGAATGAAAAGAACGGCTCTCCCTCGGGAGGGGAAAAAAACTCGAGGGGACGCAAAAAAGAACAAAATTCGAGGCATTTGTAAACGGCCGCAGAACGCCAGACGATGATGGCCGCGATCCGTCCAAACGTTTATGATCCGAGAGAGAAGATTTTCGACGAAGGTTTTCTTGGAGATAAACTCGTGGTTTGCGAAGAGGCAAAAAAAGAATCGGAAGAAGATGGATCGGATAGCGGGAGTTCGCCATGGATTCGCTACGGCGGCGTTAAAAACTACAAAAAAGAGTCAAGTGCACTGCACCGTGGGGTTAGTGCAACTAGAGAAAAACGAGTCAAGAGAAGTCGTCGTAAAATTTCACGGAAAACTTCGTGTCTATATAATTTTCCCTTTTAGCTGGAACGGAATTATAAATTAAAACTTACGTAAGAGATTCGAATGCTGATCAGGGCGAAGAAAATATCTGCGTTAGATACACATCTCTCGCATTTCCAAAGATCGATTAGGCAACGCAAAATGGCAGAACCATCAGAAATTGTTCATACATCCTACCGCCTGTTCTTTAACGCAAGTTTAAAACGTGCCTACAGACATAGAAAATTAATGTATGTGCCACTCTGAGGAGTGGGAATATTACATAAGGTTTTGCTTATTGCCATTCGAGCACTAATTAAAACTAAAATAATAGAAGACGATTCTGAGGCTGACGTACGCACCGTTCAAGAGCCACCAATGCCTTTCGTACATAATCGTGAGGAATTTGCTAAATGTCTACTTTCGGAGACATAACGCAAAGATCCGCTATCTCCAAAATAATAATGAGTCTCTTCTCGTGGATCGCACGGCAGCGCGTCAATGACCCCACCGCAGGCTTTCCGCCGCACCTCGAAGAACGTGACATTTTTTTTCGTGCCTAAAACACTTGACGCCCGTGCAGCGGGCGAGAGTAGTGCATTTGCATCTCCGTCAGAGGAGAAAGTGGATCGAAGCGGAAGAGAGTGAGAGAGAGCGAGAGGCGGGCGAAGGGAAAGGAGAGGTGGGTTGTTCAAACACACTCGAATCTGCGCCCCCACTTCGCAAATTCCTGAAACAACTAGCTGATCGATGAGAATGAGTTACCGTGGTTACGGTATTACCGTTGTCGTCGGAGCGGCGTCTTATTTACGGCGCGATCACCGCTGGATGCTCCCGGGTTTTACGTTCGCATCGAGCCTCTGCACGCACGCGCCAAGTATCCGCTTTCGAACTACTTTCCTCCGAATCTAAATTCGACTCTCAACTTGAAACGGATGTTTTTACAGCAAATCGCTCCTCCTCGGTTTAGAAAGAACTCGTCTTTTGCAGAAGTTATCGAATTCGACATGGAGTGCCGCGACATTAATTGATCTTTTCGAATCGCTTCGCCACGGATACTACGATGTTTTTTCTGCACGAATGAAGAATAATTTTCACCCGGCACCTCTCGTACGCAAGATTCGCATGGCAAGAGCGACGCTGCCTCAAAAGGAGAAGAAGCGCCTTCTCTCGTTTCGCATTCCAGGCACGCGATGAATTAAAGCGACATAAAAAAGACGAAGAAAATCAACTTTTTCATTGCGCCTCGAGAAATTTCGCGACAGGTTTAGTGAGGAATAGACTATAGCAAGACCCGGTCGCGGCGGATTTTCTAGCGAAGCATTCCGCGGTCGACAATGGCGTTTGTTACGAATGGATGCATGACTCGTCCCTCGCCGGAGCAAGTGCGAAGTTGCGACGCATTACGTAATAGAACGATGGAAGGACAGCACGCAATGTTTCCCCTAATAGGGAGAGTGCGACACCCCGCTTAGGACAGAGGTCGGTGATCGAATGAATGAGAAGAGCCCATTTTTTCCCAAGTGAACAAGACGGTTCTTATAAAGAAGGTAAATTTACATTTCGAAACATTCTTATGAGCAGGGCCGTCCCTGGGGTCGAGCGAACCGGGGTCGGGCTCCGTACTTTTCGGGGTCCCGCGCTTCGATATCACCGCAAGGAAAGCCTAGTTAAATTTGGTGGTAAATGTTAACAGGGTCCCGCACAAGCCGATTGGCCCCGGGCCCCGCACCTGCCTAGGGGCGACTGATTATGAGTAAACGTGAACTTTCGGTAATAGAAGCCGCGAGTTAATTTGACGTTCTAAGCGCTTGAAAGTGAAAAAGAGTTGGTTTAGGAAGCCGCGCGGATGTTTAAAAAACTGCAGGCTGCCGACTCCTAGATAATGAGATGGCTTCCAAGAACGTCGAGATAAAGGAAAATAGAAACTTGAGCTAATGAAAGAATAAATACGCCACAAAGGAAAATTTGTTAGCGGAATGAACTTGACACATCTACTTTGAAAATAATATGCGCATACAAAATCCGATCGAACGGCACGATCCGATGAAATTATAACGGAGATAATATTGTTTGAAGAACTCTCGAATTTAATAACTACACGAATGACATTAAAGAAAAAGAAAATTCGAGGATAAAAACCAAATTTTCATCGCAAATATCACAAAAATAACTATTTAACAACAGATAATAAACATTTAAAGTCCTTTTCAAGGCCTCGTCAATTATTGCTGAGAAGTACGGTCGCAAATTTTTAAGACCAAAAGTATGTCAATATACCAGACAACAGCACCTTCGCACAATCTATTCTAAAACACTCGTGGAAAGATTCATTGCGAACCTTATATGAAGCGATAAGCGCCTCCACAGGCGACTAGCCGCGCTGAAATTGCATGTATAGCAGCGATAAGATAACGCAAAAATTGTTGCTGTTGCACGATCACGCCTAAGAACTAGAGACGTCATCGGGAAGAATTCCGGAGGCAGACGTCAACAATCAATGATTTAATCCAATTCCGAACATCGACTGGTGCTGCGGAGAAAACAATTGCAGAACTATATTTCAAACGATACGATAAAAAATCCGTCCTCTATTCGAGTAATTAGATCTCTCGAGAATTGATTCGATCACATCCCGTCACATTTATAATAACTTGGAGCAAAAACTGTTTCGCAGCCCGACCTCCTTGGCCTCTTTAAGAGCAGACAAAATTGACGCATACTATTCTCCGTATCCTGAATGGATTGAGTGCAACGCCATTTTGGTAGCCACGAACAGAAGAGAAATCTTTGTTTAGTCCACGAAAAAGTAAACAAGCTTTCTTATACAAAGCGTCTTCGCCCCCGTGCGCACTATTTATTCATTGTTGACCTCTCCCCGCTGTTAAAAAAACACCTTCGACTTCATGAGGAAACACAGATACAGAGCGCATTTAACGAAGTTGGGAGACGAGACGGATATTACTAGAATGAAATATTAGCGGCTATAAAATTTAACAAAATAGATATAAATTCGAATTTTAACATTCTCCGAATTTTGTTTTGAAAACAAAGAATAGCCACCCAAAAGTTAATCCTTTTGCTTAATATCCCCGATCTCCAGACGCTTAAGTTGAAAGCAATTCGCAAAACAGTCCGCATTCAAGTAAAAATATCGCGTACATCAGCAGAATTTCTTTGAGACCAGTGGAGTGACACTTTATAAAAATCACTTTAATGATAAATATACGAGAAGTAAACCTCGGTGGAAATCAATATGCAGGAAAACAATGGGAAATACTGCATACTGAATTTATTTGAAACCGACCTAGGTTGTTACTTTTCCATGTAAATAGCGTTATATGTAAATAGTGTTCCACAGCGTAAATTTATATAAGTCATGGTCATGGATTCCTAATGATGCAATTAACTCAATAAACATTAAATAAATCAGCCTTGCTCTAAGTAATACACATTGAAAAAAAAATCGACGTCGTCTTCAGGTTCTTATTTAGATAAACGGAGCCCTTTTCTTTAAGTATCTGTTTGGGTCTAACGGGGGAAACGCGTCATTACCAGTGATTGAATCGTGCAAATAAAACACTCCTACGTTAAGATACGAGTAAACACGAATCGCGCTATTTGCACTCGTTCCTAACGACGCCGCGAACCCGCGCTAAACAATGCGATTCCCTTTCCCCTTATTATTTGCGAGAGCAACAAACAAAGCGGAGTCTTTCGCAAACAATCGCAACTTTCTGGGACGTAATTTTCTCTGCGAAGCGTTTCTTTCCGAGACCGCATAAAAAGAAACGCAGAAGGCGACACAAGTGGCGAAAGCTTCCGAAAACGCTCAAATCCCCACGACGTCGGCGCGAGGTCTCTTTGAGTCATCGACTCTTTTAACAGTCGCTCATTCCGCGAATCGCGGCGCACTCGATAGCAAAAGTGGCATAATTCCGCGCACGTAACTCCGGCCTCGGATGTTTCTCGTGAATGGCGGCAAAACGGTATAGTTGGTACAAAAAGGGCGAGGTTGGAAAAAGCGGACGATCGAACCATAAACGACGCTGCGGCAGGGGCGCGCTCGTTTCTCGTCGCCGCGCAGACGCGCGATCGTCGACTTTCTTGGTCTAACGTACCGCGATCAAGTTTTGAACGGAAATGAAGAGCCGAGGTAGAGTGGCGATGAGGGCGTCCATGGGGGGTGAGGGATCCATGGGGGGAGGGATCAATAGGGGGAGGGATCAATAGGAGGAGGGATCAATAGTGGGAGGGATCATTAGGGGGAGGGATCATTAGGGGGAGGGATATATGGGGGAGGAATCCATGGGGGAGGAGATCCATGGGGGCAGAGATCCATGGGGGAGGGATCAATGGGGGATGGATCAATGGGGGGAGGGATCATTAGGGGAGGAATCCGTGGGGGAAGAGATCCATGGGGGGAGGGATCAATGGGGGATGGATCAATGGGAGATGGATCAATGTGGGAGGGATACATGGGGGAAGGGATCAATGAGGGAAGGGATCAATGGGGGAAGGGATCAATGGGGGGAGGGATCAATGGGGGGAGGGATCAATAGGGGGAGGGATCCATGGGGGTGAGGGATCTAGGGGGGGTGAGGGATCTATGGGGGGTGGGGGATCTATGGGGGGTGAGGGATCAATGGGGGTGGGATCCATGGGAGGGGTGGCGGAATGGTTAGAGCGTTGACCTTCCTCGCAGCGGTTGCAGGTTCAATTCCGGTGGAGGTAGGATTTTTCAACCTGGGATCGACCCGTCCCCTACTTGTGTGATTTGAGGAGACCGCGCAAGTCATCGCTCCGTCCTTCGGAAGGGACGTTAAGCAGTTGGCCCCCTTGGTGCTCTTCGTAAAGAGTAGGTTAATGCCGGCATCGGGTTTCCCTCCTCCCTTGTTCGGTGTGGAAGGAGTAATTGCTATAATAATCCAAGAGGTTGATTAGCCAGAAATACAAGCTAACAACAAGGGATCCATGGGGAAGGAGTTCATGGGGGGATTAATGGAGGGAGGAATCCATGGTGGAGGTATGAATGGGGGAGAAATTCATGGGGGTGATCCATGGAGTGGCAGTCTAATCGACGAAGGAAGATCAGCGTTCCAAAAAACGAGCGCGATCCGTATGTCCAGTACTTCGGGTCCGATTCCCGTTTCATAGAATAGTCACGATTCCAGAAGTTCGCTTCTCTTCGATAACTTGAGAATATTGGTGTGTGATTAAGACGCTTGCGTCATGCAAGTGTATTCCTCTTTCAGTGGGGTATAGTAAATCCATCACATCATAAAAAGGATAACTTTTCAAACCATTAGCGCTTTTCAGAGTTTTCACATACATCTTCCCATCTATTAGCTGCTGGAATCGCGCCGTATTTGAAAATTATATTCGATAAATCCATTAGGGAAGGAGTAGTTCCTAAAGATTGGAACGATTACGCCCATCCATAAGGGTGGCGACAAAGAGAACCCCGAAAATTATAGGCCGATATCCTTAACTTCATTATCTTCCAAGATACTTGAGCACATAGTCTTTAGCTCTGTAATGCGCTATTTAGATAGTCAGTCATTGCTTAGCGGATGCCAACACGGAGAGGTAGATCATGCGAAACGCAGCTCGGCCTGTTTGTGGACGATTTGTTGCGATGCGGAGAGAAAAATACTCAGCTCGATGCCATAGTCATTGATTTCAGGAAGGCGTTCGATAAAGTATCTCATAGGAAATTAATAGCGAAGTTAGGACAATGTGATATCAATCCGAAAGTTGTCGGTTGGGTGAGAGACTTCCTCTCGAATAGGGAACAGATAGTTGTCATCGATGGGAAATACTCGTCCCCCGTTAAAGTTGCTTCGGGTGTTCCTCAGGGAAGTGTATTGGGCCCTCTGCTCTTCTTAATCTATGTAAATGATATCTGCTCGGTTGTTCGTAGTAAAATTAGGCTTTTCGCCGATGACACCGTTCTATATAAAGAAATAAAAAAACCAGGAGGATCATCAGTCACTGCGTGAAGACTTAAGAGCCCTTTCGGCGTGGTGCAAAGAATGGCAAATTGAAATTAATTATACAAAATGTGCCGCAGTCACGTTTTGGAAAAGTAAGAACAAAGATTTATATTTCGAATATAAAATAGATGAAATGAGCATTCGACAAGCTGAGTATGTAAAATATTTAGGAGTAACCATTTGTCGAGATCTTTCGTGGGACATGCACATTCGTCGAGTTATAGGCGCAGCCAACAAGAAACTGGCATTCATAGGTAGAATAGTACGATACGCTACAGAGAAAGTACGTGAAACATGATACTTATCACTGGTAAGACCGCAATTGGAATACGCAGCGAGCATATGGGGTCCGTACGAGAAGGGACACATAATTCAACTAGAAAGAGTACAGCGTAGAGCAGCCAGATTTGTAAAACAAAAGTACGAACATAAGGAAAGCGTCACCTCTTTATTGAGCGATTTGAACTGGGTATCACTGGAGGACCGTAGATTGGACTCAAGGTTGAAACTTCTGGAGAAATATAGGTCGGAAAGTCTAAAAGAGGAGGTAGGAAGAATAATTGTGGCACCAACGTATATAGGTAAAAATGATCGAGACGATAAAATACGTGAAATCGATTGTAGGACGGAGCGTTATCTAGGCTCGTTCTTTCCGAGGACAATACGAGATCACAATCGGAAATTTCGAATTGCGTTAGACAATCTTTAGGTAGGATTGGGTGCATTGCACCCCCTGCCACCCACCAACTTGGTGAATTGCAGGGTAACTTGTAGATGTATCAAAAGACAACATACCCGGATCGAGGAGGATAAATGAAAATCAAATCGAGCGAAATTTTGGGGGCCGTCGAATGACCAGCCTAAGCAATCGTTAACCGCCGCCATTTTCAGCGCTCTGCCACCAACGTCGGCATCCTAAAACATCAACTGAAGCTTCATCGCACGAGGACAGATTTTCAACTCTCCCTTAATATACGGTAACGCCCTCGTATGTTTATTTATTCAATAATATTTCACATACAGGACACAAATGCCAATTTACAGTGAAATCTATAGCTCAACAAACAAACATTCATGTCCTACGCGGGATTCGAACCCGCGACCTTAGCATCCGTTGGCAGATACTCTAACCACCCGTCTACCAAGGCCGATATTTTAAGCTCAGCTGATTCACCTCTTGCCTACCTCTTGGGTATCTAACGAGTACTAAGAGGTAGTACAATGAATAGCTGGATTGCAAGGGAGGTGAGAAACCTGGTGCCGACTTTTAGCCTGCTCTTAACGTGAGCACCAAAGGAGCCAACGGCTTAACGTCCCTTCTGAAGTACGAAAAACACCGTCGTAATGCTAACTTTGCCAGGCTAGTTCTCAAGTGCGAACCATAAGATAGTTATACAAATGTTACAAATCATAACAAAGATCGAAGGTGTAAAATGAGAAAAGTATCACGCAGGATTCGGCACGAGATTTCCAAAACCCACTTTCCCCTTCCATTATCTTCCCGTTTAGTACACAGTTTTAAACGAATCGCATCCATTAAGTGGCTCCATTTTGCCGGTCTTCCTCTCTCTCTCTCTCTCTCTCTCTCCATCATCGCCAAAAATAATAAAAGGGCGAAAGGTCAGAGCACTCTCCGCACAGGGTTTTCGGAGATACAATGGAGAAGGCAGATTTAGTCGGTTGAAGAGATCGGCATGAGTGGGGAGGAAAAATTCTGCTTGCGTCACGTAGAAAGCTAGTTCAGCGGTTATTTAGCGCACGAAAAAAATGAAATTTTTTAAGTGTGAGGATGGAGACTCGTGAAACTGCAACAGGATAAGGAGGAAGAGATAATGAAAATATATGCTATCAATAGAGAGGAGAATAACAACGGTTTTTACATAACGAACGGTCGGATTGATTTGAGAGATTACGGATATGATTATGCCTGCTTCTCGCAATAAATTGATAGCCAAACTGGTAGTTTCGAAAGGTTTACTTCTCAGAGAAACGAAACGCATGACGATTGAAGTGGCTATCAGCACGACGCTATGACACATGAGGCCAAAAAAGTGATCCTACATACCGGATGGAAGGAATTCCAACTCACGAGCGCGCGAATTTATACATTTACGCCGAATAGCCACCTAAGATTAAGGAGCAGCAGAATACAGTGCGCCTAATAGTTTATATAGAGAGGCAATGGCCTTCCGTCGCTTTCTTCGATATGGAAGCGTCGGCGTGATAACTGGAAAATGTAAACAGGTAAGGAGGAAGAGAGAGAGAGAAACTAAGAAAATGTCAATTTCTGATAAAGCCCCGCCTGAAGAGAAAGGCGAGGGAGAAAGAAAGGAACTGGGAGGAGCGATGAGGAGGAGAAGGAAGAGATTTAATGATAGATATCGCGATGAAAGAGAAAAAATTATGAGCGCGTGCCCTTGTATCCGGTCACATCGACCGCGAGGTTAACGCCGCCATTAGCTACTTAGATATGACCCCAATGACCGTGTGTGACACAGAGATCAAGATTTATACGGACATTTTTTTAAGTGTAATAGAAAATAGCACTTTAGTAAATCCTAGTTCGTGTGAATTTTAGGACCATCGATAGCGAAGATAGACTTTTAAAACCTCGAGAATACGCAAGATCAGTAGGCTTAGGCGGAAAGTCTCGATTCCAATAAAAATGGCAGCGATTACAATGCTTTCGCGCGAATCTCCTTTAACGCCGACTGCCAAATAAGACGCTCGCGGCCTCCGGCTGTACCTCCGATTCGCCCCTCCCTACCGACCGCCCTGCCTGTAAATAAGTTTTTAAGATTATTACGCCGCCAAAATGAAATCATCCATTGCCGCGCCGAGCGCAGGAGGGATAACAGAGACACGGAGGATCTTTTTTCCAGGACGGCGCTCAATTGATAAGCATCCCACATTCAAAGTTCGACGTCCTCTCACTCGGGCAGGCGATAAAAAAATGAGCCAAGCGGGAAGGTGAGCATGCGGGCCGCGGGTAAAGAAGCTGCCTTTGTCGAACTCTTAAATTCGAAGTAAAAGGGTCGATTGCGACATCTACGCTCATTAAAGAGGGCCGAGGATTTATCCGATGGCGCTCTTTTAGGAGGCCAACGTAAACATGAGGTTCAGAGATGGGGGCATTTACCGTCTCTGATTATCGGTAATAATTTAACGCAAATAACGGGATAAACGTTGTTTTTCCACCAATCAACGTTACATAAAAACTACGCTTAATACGACAGGAAAGAAGTCAAAATTTAATAGGTTAAAATTTAATAGGTTAAAATTTAATAGGTTAAAATTTAATAGGTTAAAATTTTACATACGAAATGGAACAATATCGCTTTAAACGAAGATGCGAGCAGGGAAGAAATTCTCGAGTCAAGAAAAGGTTAACATTTTAACAGAAACCCGCTATGCGCTTAAAATATTCACAGATACTAACCTATTCAAACGAGGGGAAGAAATTAAGGAGCGAAATGCGAAACAGCGATGGGAATTTAAATTGTTGAGAGATTATAAAAAACCTTTCTCGGATTCAAAAATACGTCTAAGGCTTATTTGAAAAAGATTCGGTTGCTCTCAGCACGAGAAAAAAGCTCCATTTATCTATGTGAGTAATCATTCCCCGAATCTCATTTACCTAAATTAAAAGGCGATTCCAAAATGATTTCGTCGATTCTTACCCGTGACATAGACCACATACTTCTTAAATATACATGGCACTTCAGAATTTGAGGATGCATAAGGAGAGATGAACAAATGGACGGAAATCGAGAAAAGAATAAGAGCAGCGGCGAAACTGCACCCGGTGGAGATTTCCCGACAAAAGGAAACGGGAAGAAAAATTTAATTTTGTGAATAAATGACAGTTCATACCGCATCGGATGACTGCTCACATTAATAACTTGCATAATCAACATAACATAAATACCGAGGTGTCGAAACTAAAGAGCAAATGACAGGAACGTCTTTCGAAGCAGCGGCGCTGCTTAGGTTTCGAAAGAAAACCATGGTTATGTCCTCACACAACATTGGCGATCCAATTAAATCAGGGGAACGCGAGCGAAAGATCGCGCCAAGATCCATGGCCTACATAACAGATTGTTGATATTGTCCTATCCTAAAGACTGGTTAAATTTATCGCCATTACATTCTATTCCAGTGGAGGGGTGAGACGGGAGACAGAATTTCAAATACGAAATGAAAGGGCTAAAAATGTTTTTATTTTTGTTGTAAATGCACTTAGAATGTGTGCGCGCGATCGTATTTAGAGAGAGGGGAAGGGAGAGAGTGAAAAATTCAAGATGTATTCATAGTTTGATATAAGAGGGGAGGATAAGAGCACTAATTAGGCTACGGTTTTGATTCAAAGACGCGAATAACGACTTTTAGACTAGCTTCAAAAAACAGGTTGAAATTTGGAATTCGATACATGAAATTTGAAGTACGGTACTCCACGAAATACGGAAAGTTGAAGTACGAGGAGATTCGATGTTTTTATCGCCAATTCTGCGAATAAAGAGTATAGAAAAATAATATATCAAGGGAGTAAGAATATTTCCCGACGCGATTCCGACAAACAAATACAAAGCCAACAAAGCATTTCAAAAGATATAAAGAAAACGCAACCACTGCTTCGGCAGTTCTTTCCTAATTTTACAAAACCGCAGTTCTTGCGCCATTCCTCCCTACCCCTCGACGCTCACTCTCAATATCGCCCACATCCCGAAAACCAATGCAGGCTGTTATCAAATCCAGACAAAAGAGACACGGGTTGAAACCTGGCTCAAAGGACGCAGTCGCTCGACTCAAGCGGAAACCATGCTTTTGCATTTACCATTAAAGAAACATTTCGTTATTGTTCTCGAATAAACCAATATAACCCGATGCCGTAAAACACATACTTAAGAATGAATATACGCAAAATGAAATATTATTTTCAAGGAGAGTAAACGACTTTTAAAAGAAAGGAAGGATTATTAAAATAGGTTGCTCAAAAAAAAAACAGACCAATGCAATATTTCTCTACCCACTAAAATAGTATCATCCACTTCCCTAGCATGAGCACGAAATTGTTTCGATATTAAAGCGCCACCTATTAGCACTCTCTGTGAATGACAGAAACAATTTGAAGAGTAAAACTAAATCCTATGACCTGTGCAAACTAACCAGTCAGCAGATATAAAATTGAAATAAGAGATTTCCCCACGGCAAAAATAACTACTAAAACTTAACTGCCGATCTCTTTCATTCAGCTTAGAAGTTCACTTCTAAATTTGACACGACGATGGCTCAAAAACCCTTAACGTGAGACCAGGGTCGGGACAAGACATTTGCGCCCAAGGAGAGGTTTGAAAATTACGCCCGCATCCTAATTGAAGTATACAGTACATAATTTTATCTCCCAAAACTATCTACAATGTAGAGATAAAATAAAATATATAAAATATATCTTACAATATGAAACGTTACACTTAAAAGTTCAAATTGTCATTTGTCGCGTCCCTAAGTGTTCTATCCCCTAGGCGGCTACCTCGCTCGCTTATCCCTGGCTCTGCGCCAGACTTCCAAAAAGAAAACAATTTGGAGACGAATCTCAAGACCACCGAAACTTTTCAGTCGCTTAGAAACTTTAATACCAACTGCTATACCAATCCAAGTGCCATCTCAAACAAAAGCTTTCACCGCTTCAAAACAATATTTTAGAGCGAAAAAAGGTATAAGAGCAAGTCTCAAGGAATAGCGCCAATGGAAGTGAAAGTCACGGGATAAAATTCACTATGGAACCATTTTCCTAAAAGAAAAAACGATGTAAAATTATTAATTTTTCCAATAAAAATGACTTTAATTACTCCCGATATTGGCGACAAAACCAAAGTGATAAAGATTTCAATAATATCTGGAACTATGAAGCGTTAATAGAAATGACAAAAAATATTATCCCTCATTTTTTTTAATCTTCACATTTTAATTAGAAAATCATAAACCCCGCTATAATCCACGAAATAAATATCACTACTACCGCCCTACCTTCATTTAAAAACTCTCTCGACAGATTAATGTCTTCGATAAAATATTTCGGCAGACTTCTCTACGTCCTGTTCGCCACATCTACTCCCATTTTTACGACCATTCGTTTCTCTTTTAAATAATTATATTCTAATCATTCCTCGACCACAAACCTAAAGGCATCTGTCGATTGCTTATTCAGAATAGCTAACTTTCCCCAAGCAACTTCTCGAAATAGGACACAATCGAGATATTTCTTTTACAACCCGCAGGAGGGTAGTGTAAGATGAGGTAGTCAAAATTAATTTTTTGAATCGTGTCTAGGAGTCCGCATGTGGTCAGTACAAGGAAGTAATTTAGAATTCAGATTGAGGAATTTTTGGTGTTATCCTCGCATCTACAGTTAAACAAAATTCTCGGCGACATGAAAATTTGCTTGCATGGTAAAAAAATTTAAATAGACCATTATAATAAGCATACGCACTTTTCAAGAAAATCTCGGAAAAGCTCCAAAAAGGTTCACGAAGGATTACATCACGATAAGAGCGTAGGTTACGTTAGCGTGAATCGGGTCAGTGGATGAATTGGATGAGAGATGAATCGGATCAGTTTTAAAATAGCCTTTTCTACGGCGCTCTATACAGAAGCAGATTTTATCACTCAGGGTCAATCATTGGAATTAGTTATTATCATTATTAGCATGAGTTATCGTGGAGACCAGGTTATTACATGTTGTTTCGAAGCTGCATATAACAAAGAAAATAAACTACGTTCAAGGTAAGTTGAGGAAAACGACTGTCTTTAAAATAATGGTCATTTTCTCCAATATGTTTTAATATTGTAGCAGTTAATTTTGGACGATTCTTCCTTCATGATTAGTAAAACTCAGTTCTCTGACCACACGATTATGAACGAAAAGTCTAAAGAAAATTCATCCGTAAAGTTCGTTATTTATATTCACCGATCTGTCCAGGTATCATCCATCTCCAAATTTCATACACCTAACCTCCGTCCAAATTCAACGAACCTATTTCAGTAAAGTTGTGAATGGATGCAGTTTCAATGGAATGCCAAGGAGGGTTGTGTGCAGGGCCGTCCCTAGGGTAGGGCTAATCGGGGCGCACTTTGGGGAGTCCCGCGTTTCGATATCACCGCAAAGAAAGCCTAAGTTAAATTTTGTGCTAAATGTTAACAGGGTCCCACACCTCTCTACGGGCGACCCTGGGTGTGTGGGTGAAAAAGGGCAAGAAAAATTTTATTTGTGGGAAATACTCCATTAGAAAATGAAGCAGGGTGTATAGTAGATGAAATGTATTGCGTCAAAAATTTTAGTTCCGTTATGTGAATCAGAATGCGAGAAAGATTACAAATTTCTGTATTGGTCCTATTCACCCAACCTCATGAGGATGAATAGGGTCATGCAACTGATCGACCTAAATATCTCTTGCTTAGAAATGAGTGCGATTATAACAATTTCTATTGTATTAATATATTGCTCAACGGTCAGAGCGTCCCAGTATCTGAAAGGCGTCATAGAAATATCAAATATTACAAAGCAGTTTCAAACGTATCATTTTTTGACTCGATTCATCCTAGCTTACCCTGTATAATTAAAAAAAAACACTCCGCTGTTTCGTGATATCTCGCCACCTCAAGCGATCAGCGTTGCAATTTTCTGACTCCGTAAATAAGAATAGGAAACAAAACGGTTATCACTTTGGGTCAAAACATGATAAACACGTCGATGTTGTGTATTGTTGCAACTGTAAATTGCGAACAGCTTTTTATTGTAATCACACACGTAATTCTAAAACACAGTTTAAAGCATGCAATTTCCTCCGCGTAATATGTTCACATCCGTAGTCGATTGCAATCAAAATTTTATCTCATCACCGCTCGGCTGAAGTCAAGAAATTCTTTAGTCGGAGATTTTCGCAAACTCTTGCAACAACATTGCATCAAAAATGTTCCGACAATATTGTATCATTCTCACACCACACGAGAGCGTTTTCATTCATTCATTTTTACTCGATTCTTTAGCGACAATGACGCGGGAAATATTCGGTTCCCAGTGACAAACACTCTTACACTTAACCACCCATATTAATTAAATCATAATTTCACTAAAACGTCGAGTCTTAAAAAAAATCAAGCGATTTTGATACTTTTCCTAGATGCAGTCAAAGCGAGGTGGCCCAAAGTTATGTTTTATAACTTGACAATAAGTCCGTGAAAATGTATTAATGAACGAAAAAGAGAGGCGCTAGAAGTGCTGATGTTGAAGAAGCGCTATCGAGACGGCTTCTCCATACGGCTACTAAAAATAGGTTGCCGTTAACTGTTATCAGACTCTCAATGTTATCAATTAATTATAACAGGGTGACACACAAAGTGGCATCTACTACAGTACACATTAATGTAGATATCGTTTCGAATTTTGACCCACCATTGGACAAAGAAAGAGAGATTAGACCGAAGCTCGTGATATTAACGCCGGGAATTGCATTAATGAGATATCATGTGTTTAAGTGCAGAAACAAAAGGTCACTCCAGATAGTTCTTTCGTGCGAGTTAGAAAATTTCGGTAATAAGATGTTAAAAAGATCTAGGTACATTATTTTACGATTACCTTCGTATAAAATTTCCATTGATGAATCTTGCACGATTCCATAATGAATCAATATTTGCGTTCCCATCTAAAATATTCTCTAACAAAAACCAAGGGCAAACCCAAGTAGCACGACAAAGAATTACGCAAGCTATTAAAAACACCGAACTTTGAGGCTTTAAATTCAATTAAATCCAAAGCAAATTTTCTCATTAAAGCTCCTCAAAAGATGCGAAAAGGTCGAAAAAAAGTGCTGATAAAAAAGTTAATTTTAAAATAGGTTATTTTTACTCTAATCACTGGAAAGATTTGATTCGTCCGACTTTCCTTTTGCTGCAAAAATCAGCAATATTCACTTCCTTTTGTCTACCTCGCAATTATACATTCGAGTCTTTCTTCAACAATTCTTTTACTGCTCATTTGTTTTTTCCAAATTATTAGTTTCAACTCAATGACGTTTTTGTAGATATTTCGTAGAAAATGTGCAATCATTTCGTATCAAAATGGGTAAGTTTAATTGTTCCGATACGAGACGAATAGTAAATCTGACATAATATTAAAATAACTTTCTAGTGCGTCAAACACCATCGACGATGGTTTCACAAAAGGACAATGTCATAATATCGACTATCAACGGCTGCTCCAAGAAATGGCGTAAGGTGTTAGTTGGCATCCCAATGAACACGCTATTTTAGAATGTAACAAATAACAAGCACGTTCACGTCGCTCTTCTTGGAACCTTCAAATAAAACAACAAGGTCGAAGAAATCAACTGCTTTCGAAAAAATATGATGTGACCACCACATAATTTTCTCCATACCAGTAATATTTCTACAAATTCCAAAGAGGTTAAATGATAATAAATACTTTAAGTAACTGCGATAAAAATATCAAGACCTTACCAAGACAACTATGCGTAAACAAGTGTTTACAAAAGTCGCCTCTTAGTGGTGTGGTGGGCTAAAAAATATTGTTTTAAAAATCTCTTAAACAATGAATTATATGGTAAAATGTTTCGAACAAAAGTTACAGAAAATTAAATTTCCTACAATTTTTATTCCAATAATGCTTTATATTGATGAAGTATTAAAGCAAATATTTGAAAGAAACGGATAAGTGACAAGAGTAAATAAATACCCACTTCCGGTTGATCGATTTAACCAAAAACTACTCAACTCTTGCCCCTACAATAAAATGTCAAATATAAAATGTCGCGATAATCTAATTAATAACTTTTGAGTTAGAGCACCCACAAATTTCCTGTCACACACACAGACAGACATCATCGAGAAAATGGTCAAAAACGTGTTCTGGGGATCTCAAAACATGTATTTCTGCTGAAATCTCGAAATCGATTTTTTCGTGAAAATAATACTCCTATACTACGTATGGAATAAATAAAAAATAAGAAGCAGCATCGGTTTTTAAAATAATTCTCCACGACTGTAAAATGTAACCAGGATGCTTTACTCACACATTGCTCGCACCTACAGCACAACACGTCAGGAATGGAACCCGAACTTACCTGTAATAGGAAAAAGAAGAATTAATGGGTTTCATAATTTACATAGTTATAAATAAATAAAATCGAACAGAATTCAGGCCTTAGATAAAACTTTCAAGGCTACCTTTGTGCATCTTAATCCATCGAACGCAGGACGCTATAGCGCAAAAAGGCATTACCAATTACACTGCAAGTCCATTACAAATATAGGTCATATATTCGCTAAAACGAACATTTTCTTAATGCGTCAATTTAATAATGTGAAACATCATAATATAAGAGAAGTTCGCCATAATGATAATATATTCTTCAGTGGACGCAAGTCCAACGGAACCATCACAATGGCAATGTTTATCGTCATAGAATTCTGCCTCTCGACATTTCACCATGTCGCCAAGTTCCAAATTCAACCACATCGCATTCAAAGAGCCTTATTCTACCTTAACACAGCGTTTTTAGATTGTTGGCGCCGCAAAGTATAATAAAAATAGCACATAAAACTACTGAAAGAATGCAACGCTTTAAAAACCACTTCAGGAATAAATAAAAATCCCAAACATTTGGGCTCCTTAAAAAAAAAGGCAAACCGCAAATCATCAGTAAGGAAATTGATGGAATAAAGCGATCCGAAGATCCTATGCAGACAGGCATAAGCTGTAATGTTGGGAATAATTTTGAAACGAGAAAAAAGTCTGCTATGACCGGGAATCGAACCACGTTCAGAAACGAGAAATTTGATCTGCTACGATAGTCCAGTGGTAGAATATCCGCCCGGCAAGCGGAAGACCCGGGTTCGATTCCGGGTCATAGCAGACTTTTTTCTCGTTTCAAAATTGTTCGCATCAGTAAGAAGCCGTAAACATGCTTCACGCTCTCAATACTTTTTTCCACCGGGGAATTTCTCCCGATGACTGCTAGGAGGCACTCGGATCGCATGCATCGAAGAGCGAAAAATTGAGAGGGTGGCGATGAGGAAAGAACGAGGGCTAGATAGGGGGAGGGGGAAAGAAGGGAGAAAGAGGGGAGGAGCGGGAGAGGCAGATGGCTTCCATCGAATCCAAAAGAGAGCGACCTTGGGCTCGTTCGGCTGCTGCAAGATCGCCAAGTCAGCGCTTCTACGGCGAACAGCGGCGCTCCCATGGTAGCACCTGGAGCACGATCGAATTAGTTAGCCCCCACCAACGCCACCCTCTTACTTGCAGTGCGAGGCGCCATGAGACTAGCCTTGGGAGAGAATATACCTCTCGCGCTCTTTTTTTTAACTTCGCCGAAAGGGAAGAGGGGGAAAGAGCCTCCCATTCGCGAAAAACTTGAGTCATTGGCAAAATAGGCCACTCGAAAAGGTGGCAATCAACTTCACCGTGGTAAAATAATATAGGGTTTTAGCGTTGAGAACGATTTTTTTTCGTCGAATTCCTATAAATCGAGCAAAGAAGATGTGATTCAGGCGTAAATTTGAACGCGAAAAGTATTCGATCCGTGGAAATGGACGCGCGCTTTGACTTCGCAACATATCTGATAACAGCTGCATTCATAGATTATATAGAATTACACAATTATTAGTACAAAAATGCCCCTTTAATAGCGTTTATTTAAAATTTATTTTGAGAGAGGAAATAATTTTGACTTCAATCAAGAGGGTAAAGAGACATTTCATTCTAAACTTAAAAAAACAATAGATATTAAAATCCTTGGTTGAGGGGTAGTTAGCGTGCCTGGCTCCCAATGCTGGGGTCGCAGGTTCGAATCCTGCCTAGGGCATGGTTGTATGTGTTCGTCTTTGTTAAAGTTATTACGCTCATTGTAAAAGGCCGTTAACGGCTGTTTATGAGCTAAAATAAATAAAAAAAAACAAATACACAGGCTTTTGGATAAGAAAGTCGATTCATTCTCTTGGAAATGCACAATATTTGTTTTGGAAGGAAATACGAACTTTTCTTAGTCTCATAACCGAATGAAAAACAAACCGCAACAGCATGAAGAAATTTAAGTTTACTAAAAAACGACGATTACGACAAGTCAAAATAATTTCAAACTCGATGCCTCAAATATCAACTACAAAAGAAAAAATACACTTGAATGCGTAAAAAAAGAAACTTATGAAAAACTAGAACTTGCTCTCTTATCTATAAGGCAGAATGTTACGTGAAACAAGCAGCCGAGATATAATTTAACGCTATGTTTTTAGTAGTCCGCTCACTATGAAATTTGACGAGGGGCATCGGTCAACGCTGAAATAAATAAAAAAATCCAAGAGAAAAAAATGGATAAAATTCGAAAAAAAAGAACTGATACCCACAAAACTTAAGGGGAAACCAACGTTCCCGAATTTACGCCATACGTCATCTTCTTTAACAAATGCCTGCCCTTTCTCGCGACGCCTTAAGGAAAAACAAGGACGCCTCGCTGATTAAATGAGCTGTTCATTGAAACATGCTCCCCGCGAGAAGAGACAACTGTTTGCGTTCCCGGAATCACTAAATGCAACATAAACTTCAATTCAGTAGTTCACTCCGAACGCCCTCTAATAAAAGAAACGAAATATCGGCATAAAAACAGCAGACGATCTAAGAAACGGAGAACCTCATTAACAACAAAAAACCACCCAGCTCAGTGAAACCAAATAAAATAAGCATCGCAAAAGCTATTTTTTTCTATAGTTTTGTCAAACAATATCTCGACTCAAGGCTCCATCTTAAAGGCTTCAATAACTCCGTATTGCGTTCCAACTTCCAGTGGGGGAGGGGGAATGAATTCAGACGAGGGAAATATCAAAAGCGTTCATAAAAAACCACTGCCCACCCAGCCATCGGAGAGAGGGAACTTTCTCGAGAATCGCGTCATAAAAGGCGAGCGCTCGTAACTGTTTCGGATGGCGACGTAAAGCGGCTTGTCCGGGAAAAAAGGATCGCGCACGCAACTCGTGGGCAAGTGGACGGTGTCCGAGATGGCGCCCACGCACGGCACGGCCGAGAACGGCTTTATAGCCCATTAAGGGGTGGCAAAAGAGAAGGGGCGGAGGAGGAGGGGCGAAAGGGGTCTAGACATAAGGCTCCCTCGCCCGCTGGAGGCAAAGCGAGCGAGCTTTGACAGGTCACAAGAGGCGGCATGACGCGGGCAGGTCTCGAATTAAGGCCGTCCACGCGTCCTTGGGAGGAGGTGGGGAGTCGAAGGGGACGGTGGAGGGGCGGAGGGAAAGGGCGGAAAGAAGGGACGGACAGTCGAAACTTGCGAAGTCCGCCGAGAACGTGACTCAATATGTTTCCGTTGCGTAACAAGAGTAAAACCGTAATGGAACGGTCGAAACGACTCTCTTATCGAATCGACTCATTCAGCACGGGAGCGCGCATTCTTCGGCGATTTGTGAGTAAGCGTCCGTGCATGGAAAATTGTCCGCGAGAGTAATATTTCGAAGCAGATTTCGGTCTCGAGACAACGACAGATATGTCGTCGAAGATTCGGATCTGTGATGCACAAGCCCCTAACCCAAAGGTTACCAACCTGGTGCTCGCGAGCACCGCTGTGCTCTTTGGCGGCTTATTGTTCTCTTCTGCGTTGCATTTCTTAACATTGTTGCATTTAATTTGTTCGGTTGATTTCTAAATGTACCTACGTATATAAGAACAGTAAGAGTAACTTTAACACATTCGTTTGATTTTTACATACCATCATTCCTATCCTAGATGACGGATAGTGGTGCGTGTGTGTTGGATGGCAAATCAGCCTCTTGAAACGTATATTGGTGCTCGCTTGATTTTCTAGGATACCACTTGGTGCTTAACGCATTGAAAACGTTCGAAACTCCTGCCCTAACAGGACTAAAAGAACGCTCCGCGTGACCGGCACCGCGTAGGATTTTATTTCTAGTCCGAAAAAAGATTTTCCGAAAAATTTCTTGCACGTGGATTGACGAGTGAATTTCAAATCCATCACTATCTGGCGATGCGCTCAAGTGTTGTCCATGCAACTTCCAACGGAGGCATATTAACGGCGGGATAATATGAGGTTAAATCGTTAATTCTCTTTCCCGTGAATGTGCACGTCTGTGCAGGCAACATTCTACGCTACATGGATCTAGAACATTGACTCGATTCGATACGAAAGTACTCCAGCCGAAAGAACATGCTTATTAGTCGACAAATTACCTCTCGCTGCAGCACAAGCACGTAACAACGAAAAATGCTAAGGAAAAAAATCTCGCAAACATTGCATAGCACGCTTACTTTTGACATTGAGTTAAAGAGAGTTGATGAAAACCCAGCTTGAGATGAAATGCGCGTCAAAAGACAAAACAAATCGGAGTCGATTCTCGCACAAGTTTCAAATCGCGGTTACATTGCAGAAGCTGTCGCTCCGCGTTAGTCCTTGGGCGAGTGGACAACCTGTTTGGTTGAAGGAGTAAGTGGAGAAAAAATAGTCGTGCAAACGATTGGAGCTAAGCGGACGTCGCTTTGTCTGAAATAAGTGGGACAGCCTTACTAAGGAAGTTTTTTATAGCGCACGCAAAAATTTGCGGTTGTTTTCTCGAGTTTCTCTGCAAAGAAAAAAAAACGATAATTTGCGGCTCAAAAAATCCGAAGTAATAGTTGAAATCTCAAGGAGAACAGTTGCAATGCGCCGCCAACAATCAGCAAACAACGACTGGGCATTTAAAAGAAAACCAGTAGACACCAAAGTCATCTAAAATTACATATGGTAAAGTAAATAACGGATGCTGAAAAAGCGATGAAAAAATGAATCACTTATCCATAATTAAATTTTACATTACGTAGCGCTCGTGTTTTTCTGAACAGAAATTGCTAAACAGATGTCTTCAATTCTGAAAACACGATGAGCTCTTTTCCTGATAAAGAAATGAAAGATGACTATTTCATTAGTGTGGGGAAAAAACTTAATTCAGGAAACGGCTAGACTTAGTCGATTTTCAATTTCACAAAACAAATATCCAAACATTTTGACTGTATTTTTTGCACTATTCGTCAATTTATTTTTAATTTGTTCGTATTTTATTAATCAACGCTTTAAAATTTTACAATTTATCAGCGCGCTCCAAATAGTTGCAAGTTCACTTAAAACACACTAAATTCAACTTTTGTGGTTCTGAATTCGTATCAAAACAGAAAATTCAATGGAGCTATTAGATATATATTAGATTTAGATATAACCGATCCATTTCATATTTCGCGATAAAATGAAAAAAGATGCAAATGCAGAAATTCGATATATAATCGTTTGGAAAAGAAAACAACCGGGAGTGGACTCGGCAAACATGTGTAAAGGTTTAGAAAGTAACCCATTAACCGTCTCATTGAATACTCAGCATTCATTGCAATTACATGCGCTAACTACAGGATATGAACGGTGAAAGTTCCATTTTCCGCAGCTTCAACGTATCGGAATTAGGCTAAAATTTCTAATGGCGCGGCATTAATGAAATGATTAAAAACCAACTAATGTCTCGAGTCTCAACTTCGACAAGTTCACGGTCGATTGGTGCCTAGTCACCACGGTTCAATGCCCGGAATAAATCTGAATGTTAAGAGCAACCATCGAAGGTAATGAATCACGCTCGGCGTGATTCTTTCAGCCAAGCCTTAATAATGGCTTTAAAATTTAAATAAATTTTAAAAATCGAGAAAAAGCTTATTCAACTACAACACAAAAAAATTCTGAATTGAGCAAAACAGATATTTTAGTTCGGAAAATGAACGAACGACAAAAACGGGGAAATTCCGCCATTTTCGCACGCAGACACAACAGAGTAAGCTCAGCCTCCATCCTTTTTCTCATGACCATTTTTTCATGCAAATTTAGTGTTCTCGGAAGGGGAAGTACGCGCAGAGGAGGAGGAGGAAGGAATACTTGGGGTTCGCCCACGCGATCCCCCACGCCTCCTCCGGAACCGGGCTTGTTGCCAGAAATTCGAAGGGGCCGAAAAAGGCGGCGGAGGGCCCACGACGAGCACGAGGAGAAGACGTTGATCCTAGAGTAAGGAGGAGGGAGGGAGGGTGGAAGGGGCCAGAGGCCTCGAGAAACCCTCTCTGGTAATTTGTCTGACGAAGAAAATGAGTTTAACTGCTCCCTCAAACTGCGCGCATCAAGATCTCGGAGTAATTCGTGCTTAGAGCGAACTGAAATTGGCGAACCCGGCAGGATTAAGGAATAGGAACTGTCAGACGGACGGGAAATTTTTAATGATTGGCGTCAAAAGTTAAATGGTAACGGAGGATTGGAAAAGTAGTATGCGCTTTTAATTATATAACAGGACAACGTCGGTTTTTGCGGGGCGATCGATTGCCGCGCCACAGATATGAAGCGAGTAAAATTCGAACCGTGAATAGTCGGATCCAAACGTATTATTGTTTTTTAAAGATTAATATTCAATAATATGTTAAAATCGCGGAAAATTTATAAATGTATTAAATGAACGCGCAAATCAACAAGACTAATTCACAGGGATGAAAATGTTAGATATCTCACTTTAGTTTTACCGGTTAATCAGTACAAAAATTATCAAAAATGCGTTCGGATATAAAAATACGCACTACTTTAATAATGAAATTAAGTATTTTATGCATATAGGGTTTAAATTTCATGCGTAAAATATTCCACAATTTTAACTTGTAAACTACAAACACCGTGTCGCGATTTTACACGTAAAAACACTTTCTATCAATGGAACCGAATCGTTTGTCAGCCGATGTAAACGAAAAGAAAATTTTCATGCAACAGCCACAACTTCCGTGGCAGATATTAGGTCATCGATTCTCGATGTTTTTTAAATTGAAATGAGATTAAAATTTTCCAAAAATCGATTCCGCGTGTCTGTATCACGGGAGCTTTAGCATTTGCATCACAATTTCAAACGTTCATTCATATCATTTATGAATGATATATGGAGCACTAAGTAGTATATAGTACTCATCGCACATTTTTCTTTGATGACGCAAATTAAATAGATGGTGGTCTGATTATATTTTCCCCTTTAATGCTTCAAGTAAAAAGTTCCTTTCGTCTCAACGTCCCTTATGTTTCCAGCCGATTCACCTCTTCCTATGCGCAATCGGTATCTAAGAGGTAGTGCAATGAATAGCCGGATAGGAAGGGCGGAGTGAAACCTGTTGCCGGCTTTTAGCCTGCTCTTAACGAAGAGCACCAAGGAGGCCAACGGCTTAACGTCCCTTCCGAAGGACGGAGTGCTGATTTGAGAGCGCTTCTCACTTTTCTTTTTCTCATTGGCTCGTCCTCATCTCCTTAGTTCCAACACGCACAAATAGGGGGCCGTGCGTCCTCGAAAAATATCCTATAGGATTCGAACCGGGTTTAGCTGGCGGGGCCAACAACACACTAACCACTACACCACCGGCTCTTCCCTCCCCTTATATCCTTCGTGCACTGAATCTCTTGAAGCCGTTCTTTACTCCCTCCCACTCCCTCTCCTTCCCTCCACTTCTCTCGCTCTACTCGCACTCTCTCTCCTTTCCCCTCTCCTCCCATTCGCTCTCTTTCTCCCCACTCCCTCCCCTCCAACTCCCTCTCCATTCCCCCTACTCCCACTCCTTCCTCTCCTCTCCCACTCCCTCTCCTTTCCCCCTACTCATTCCCTTCCCACTCTCCCTCCCCGGCCCGACGACCTCATCCAATTCACCCGATGAATTCCTTGAAGGAAAAAGAGACTCCGGTAACCTTGACCGCGAGGCTTCAAAAAAATAATACTCGATCCTCCAAAACTGCTCGAATCGCGGGGTCGATGGAACTATTCGGATCTCTCTTTCGAGATAATAGGGGTCTAAATCCGGTCGTTGCCATGTCTCTCAAGTGGTCGCTACGATACCTCCCTCGCCTTCCTATTTCGATCGCAGCTTCCACAAACCCGGGATTTGAAGCGGGCAAATAGATGGAGTTCGAAGAAAATACTCTGCTCTTAAGCATAATTCACCATACCTTTTATCATTGTTGTAGCAAGTGGGAATCTCAGTCGCTTAAATTTGGACTCAAAAGCGGATCTTACACGGTTTGTTATTTAAAAAAACTCCCTTTACTCGTCTTCTATGATGTTTACATCGTGACCGAGCTGTTCACTGCATCTTCTTTGCACATTCTCCAAAATATTAGCTACGAAGAGAATTTTTTAAACAACTATTCGCCTTTGAGCCATTGTGAAAAAAAAACAGTAATGGTCCGTTACACTTCCTTTTAGCAATATCTCGGGGTGACCCCTTAAAGGTTTTCAGTGGGTCATCACATACAATCAGACCACGACTTATTAATAACGATCTTTAATTAGCCCCGAGTAACGCGAGATATTTCCAGGCTATGATCTACTAATTATTCGTTATAGAGAATATTTTAAAAACTACTTGTTGCTGAAAAGACAAAATAAACCAAGTGGCAGGGCTTGGAAGGGAAGAAACGTATGGATACTATAATGTATATGTGAACGGGAAATTTAAAACTTCTCGAGAAACAGTTATAATGGAGCACACACCCTCAATCCCAGCATATGTACAGCCGACGTCAGCGCTCGAATGACGTCACGCGAAACTTACCCGAAGATTTAACGGCCGAAGAGAATCATCTATTGCCCGGGGTTTGGCCAACGATGATTAATATCTCACAATAATTTCATTCTTAGGATTTAAGAGAAGGCACAGGAACTACCAGGTCTAGCAAGATCGTAACGGTAGATCAACATGCTTCGAGGAGCAAGCATTCTTCTGCAGAGGAAATTAGGCAATTACTTTTACGGAAGGCGATTGGTTTATCATCGCTCGCAATCACCTGGATAGTTAAGCAGCGAGGAAATCCGTTTGTGTTAAAATGCAACTGGAGAAAAATGATGAATCGCAATACCTCAGCTGTTTCTAACGCATGCTGAAGACTGAAGTGACCGTTTCCATACACGCTTCGAGATGTAAAATAACGGTGCAACATACATTGCACAAACTTTCCCATATCCTTACGCTTCTAGTGCACTAACCAGAGACCGCACTGCTAGCTAGGCACATGAAACTTGATACGTTAAGATGTCAATGAACGAAATACTGTGTTTTTAGACGCACGGCTTATATAGTACTGTTTATGACAGCAAGCTCGGCGACTGGCAGTTTCTTCGACTAAATTCCTGAGGATATGGACATTTCGTGAAAATCGACCAGAATAAGCGACCCTCTAATGTAATGTGTGACATGATTCATCCCAGCCAAGTTTCTAATCCGGTTAATATCCTATAACAGTGGTGTCCAAACTGTGGGGCGCGCGAAGGGTAGAACGGGGGGCGCAAAATATTTCTCATATATTTACTGTCCTTTTAACCATCCTAATCTTAAGATCTACAATATGCAGCAACGGAATTCTAGCCCTCAATTGGTTAGGACGTATAGTTGTGTCCATGTTTTTCCTTAAGAGGGCTTTATTAATGTTAATTCTAATGCCCAATAGGCATCGTTTATGTACTATAATCGAGTATGGAATGGAGGGGGGGGGGGGCGCGAAGATAGTTTTCTTAGATGAGGGGGGGCGCGGCTTTGTAATGTTTGGAAACCACTGTCCTATAACTTGGTTCTGGAGACGCATGCAACTTTTTTTAACTTAATGTGCGGTTCTTACACATTTCTATTCAAGGTAGTGTTAACACATTTCGCTAAAGACCATAATAATGCCGTGTGAATTGAGACGTTTTGGGGATGCCTAAGGGACATTCATTCTCTCTGTAGTGCTTCGAGTACACTTTATGTTTACGGTTCACAAATTTATGTGCACAGAATGTATGACATGCGACTCTTGAACTACCGAAGATTATAGTATGCGGCTCATTAAAATAGCGAGAGATTGTGGAGGTCTACCTGTTTCTTTCGCTTAAATACTAATGTAGTTCATGCGTTTATCAACAATAACATTAGCTTCTTCAAAGGCTACATTTAAGAAAGCAACAACGAGACTCCAGAAGAAAACAGAGAACAATGCCAATTCCACATTAAAATCAAACCTAGCGATTCACCGGAGTAGCGGCAAATACATAGAAATTAACGAATGCAATCCACGAGGAAGAATCGTACTGCTTCGTTCCATATCCGTCTGTGCGCATAAGGTTTTTCGGTGCGCGGCATTAATACCGTTTTCTTCGAGTAGGCAACTTCCCATTTGTTTCGCGTTATAATTTGCTACACAATATAAAAAGCTCATACAATATTCTCCCGTGCTCTTTGTTTCCCGCCACTGGTCGCTTAACGGACCCAGCCATCCCGCGCCGACCATTAGTGGATTCGGGCGAAAGACTTAAAAGGTAGGGGTTCCCAGACTGGGAGTCTCGAAAGATTTATCAGGTCGAGAAGACGTTTTTTTAATTTTACGTACGTATATATTTCGAATAGCATTAATTTCTGCAGAGATAAAAGAGAGAATAATTTCTAAATTAATATTACATCTTATATTTATCGGCTGATGTATGGGGTTAATTGAGTCGCGATAAGGTCGGTTGCCTCGAGAGAAGGTCGAAGACGGACAATGTTTGCGAACCGCTGCTTTACGTTCACTCGGAGATCCAGCGTGGCAACACCGACTAAAACAAGGCGCGCAACAATTGCGTGAGCGCGGTCACCTCGTCGGTAGGCACCGAACCGACTGCTCGCTCAACGATTACAGTCGCTGCTCCGATGGCGAGGATGATGCGGGTCCGTCTTCCATCCGTGGGCAGTCGGGAGCGGAGCAAAACACACCCGCGCCGGGATCAGATCGGGAGAGGAATCCGACGACCCGAGACCGGTCAGTGTTCGTTAAAGAAGAGCTCCGGGGAGAGAAGGTAAACACATAACGGAGCAGGCGTCCCGAACGAGAGTTAAAAACCGGAGGATATGGGTAAGGAGGGGAAGAGAGAGAAATCGCTCCTCTTCTGGATCCGTGCGCGTGGTCATTACGGTACAAGCGTGCTAGGACGCCTGACCGATAGGCATTTCTCGAAACAGGAAACGCCAAAAAAATATATCGACCCGACCTGCTCGTCGCAGCCGGCCTAAACGTCTCCGAGGGTTGTCCCTTTCCTTCGAGAGATGCGACGGAGCAGTGAGTTTCGGTGGATGTGGGCATAGCCGTTTACGGGACGAATGGCGGCCACCCCTCGATTGACCGATGCGAAGGAGATGATAATGTTTCTTTCGCATCGAAGACGCGGAATCTTACGGCCTAGAACGCGGTCGGATAAGGGGCAGAGACGGACCGGTATTATTTATCCCCTTCGGAGATGACGTAGAAATTCAGACGAATTTAATATTGCCGGGGAATGCGCCTCTAACGAGAAGTGTTAACCTTATCCCCGCTCTATTTAAGGAGATTAATCGCATATTACTAAATAAATTGAAAAACATTGTCTTCTGCTATGAAAACAATTTTTTTTAGTTTGATAGTTTTTTATTTTTACGCATATCTTAGACATCTTATCCACAAAAAAATTAACTTGGATAATTTTTACCAATTAAAAAAAAAAATCTTGTACAAACTATGATATTATCCTTAATCCTCGGAGAAAAATTAACACCTTTGAGAATGTCTACCCAATTTATAAACCTCTAAGCTCATATATAAAAACGATAATTCACGCAAAACTCATTTGCAAATAAACGCCAAGAATTGTTCACGCAGCGAAAACGGACTTATAAATAAAATGAAAACTTGACGTCAACGGGGACGGGGTATAACGGACACAGAAGACGCAAAATGCTCATTAAAATTCGATATGGTTCCGTTAATTAAGAATGGAGAGCGGGTTCCGTTAATTAAGAATGGAGAGCGGAAGTTCGGGTGTACCTGATTTTGAAACCATTAAAATTTTTTAAAGTTTTTGCTGAATTGAAGCATATCGATCGCATAATTCTCAGAAGCCAGCTCTAAAAACATAGCGTTCAGAATCGTCGATGACATTTAGATTAAACATGACTATCTAGCCAGCCAAAATAATTACTAGGAACCAAACCATTTTTAATGTGCTTTTGAATTAAGCACGGATAAGAAAGTTAAGCAGAAACACGTCTCAAAACTCACTTTTTCCTTAACATGGAAAAGAAATATTCATTATTGAAACGAAGTCAATGCAAAATTTAAAAAATGCTAATTAATAAAGCTAAAAGATTTTTCATTATTACGGCAATAGATGTTAGAAAAGCTATCATGTTACACATACAAATAGCTTCGAAAAGTGTAAACAATGTCAATGAATCTTTACTTATGATAACGGTGATATATAGATTCGATTACGACAGTAATGCCCACAATTACCTAAGAGGCATGCCAAGGGGGTTTGTTGACAGTTCATTTCCGAAGACGACTTCTTCATCTCGCAAGCTAAAACAGAACGCCATCTGGCGACGGGACTCGTCGGAGAACATCGATAGAGAACATCACGCTCTCTGGAGGGAAACATTCCAACAATTGCATCAGAGATCACGTATAGCACATATCTCCTTAGCGGTGATCTTGTTTTTACGCAACTCGACGTGACTTTCGATCCAGAGGAAAGGATGAGATGGAGATAAAGCCACTTCCGCAGTTAAGCATCTCTCTATTACATTATTCATTCGGGCTGCCGTCCTCAAGTCCTTTAAAGAGCGCGTACCGTCTCTCCTTGAGAACGCGTGGGCAGCGACCATCGCGAAAATAAAACGCGCAAAGAGGCGCCTTACGGAGAAAAAGCACAATGATCCCCGGAACGAAAAGAACGCTAGACACAATGGAGTAGAGAAAAAGGAGGAACGCGACTGCGCAACCAAGAGAACGAGAGAAGGGAAAAAACAAAGCCGGTCGTGGAGGTGAAAACGGGGCAGGAAAATGAAATGAAGCGGTGGATGAGCGAGGTGAAAATCGGAAAATGCTCGAGATAAATGGAATGGTAGGAAAAATATAAAGGGCGATAGGAGGAAACAAGGAAAAGTGGAGAGAGGAAGATGAAGAGAGAATCGAGGCAGGTGCGGGGTAAAGCGGCGCTTTGAGGAATAAAGTATAAAGGAAGCGAGAGAGAGAAAATTTCGAACAACAAAAAATGTACACATCAAATTATAAGGGGGAATAAATTCCCGAACACAATGGATCTGTTCTCGGTTGGGAAATAACAAAACAAAATCGGATGTGAGACGAAGATAAAGGGGTGAGGGAGAGAGAGGAGTGGAATTGGAAGAGAGGGAGGGAGGATAGAAGAGAGAGTGGTCGCTGAACCTGCTGAAAACATAGAAGACGAGCAATAGGGCGACAACGGTGGATTGGATAGAGCAGTGTTGCACAACCTACGGACCGCGGGCCAAAAGCTCACGGTTTTTGTATGGAACGCGAAACTATGATGAAAAAGCAATTCGAAAAATTTAACAAACAAATTCACACATTTTTATAAAAATTTTGATGATAAAACGTTTAAAATCTTAACCATAAAAACGTTATTTGGAATAGATTTTCACTTATATGGCATCTCAGAACGTATAGGTAACTTCCAATTTAAATTCTAATCCGACCCGCCTAAGGATTGCCAACTTGCAATGTGGCCCGTCGAAGGATTCACAAGCACCGATGCAGCGTGCCATCTAAAACGGTTGGGCACCACTGGGATAGAGGACCATGTTGCCATGGAGGGACGTGGTGCTTGGGTGGAGGGACGTGGGGTTAGGGTGAAGAGGCGTGGTGTTGGGGTGAAGAGGCGTGGTGTTGGGGTGAAGAGGCGTGGTGGTGGGGTGGAGAGGCATTGTGGTGGGATGGAGAGGCGTGGTGGGGTGGAGAGGCGTGATGGTGGGGTGGAAAGGCGTGGTCGAATGTAGATAGTGGGGTGAAGCGGTTGACTAGAAGGAGACTTTCTGCGAACCTCCTCCAGCGCCGAAAATATCTTCGAAAACATCAGTTGTAGAAACTAAAAAAAGAGAATTTTTAGTTTCCCCTTCCTCAGAGATTGGCGAAAACCCACCCTGGAGAACGAGAAAAAACGAAAGATTGAAGATATAGAGACTGCATCTTCAGAAGCATTTAATGGAATCGGAGTGAAGTTAGGAAAGATCTTCCATTCCGAGGCTTGGAAGAAGCTAGGACTTGCGGAAGAGGAGGGTTCGAAAGGCGCTATGAGGAAATAGGACAGGGAATATCTTAAGATTCCGATGAGACGGTCACGAGGTGTTATAACGTTTCAAAATTGGGAGAATAAAGGGCAATAATTTTAATTTCTTATTTGAAAAAAGGCGCAGCAAAATAATTCGGACAACTAGCTATAATATGTGTGTGTACTATATATAGTAAAAATTGAGGATTCGCATTAAAATTGTGAACGCAGCACAAATATGAATGACACAATACGAGCAATTTTGATAAATCGTTGTCACCGAGATGACGAATCTTTCGTAGATAATCTAAAAAAGTTGTTAAAAATGCTTCTCTGCCCCTGATTATTATCAAACCAAAGTGGAGGTGTCCTCCTTTCTCAAGCAGACACGCCATCTGGAGGTATCCTCCACGAGAAGATCAAAATGTGGATACTAGCTGCGACTTTAAGTCGTCGATGGAAGACATGATGAACGAAAGTGAGAACGCGAAGGTCTCAAAGAGAGAAACAAAGCGTTGAAATCAACGCCTGCATCGGCTGGGTACACTGCGAACGAGAGCCGAGAACTTTCCGTACGTTTTACGCGGCAGCGGAATTCTAAAAATACGGATGCGAGAGAGAGAGAGAGAGAGAGAGAGAGAGAAAGAGGGAGTGAGTCCCCTTTGGAACGCTAGGGCAATGCCCAGAGGTCATTTTGCATTCCTTCGGACGACTCGCGCAATCGACAAGCCAATGGTTATAAAAGCGGCGACTTTGCGTGCAGGAAATCTCGGGATACGAAGCTCAGCGATGAAATTAATTATGAAACCCAATCTCCGTACACTCGCGACTAACATACCGCCAACAGCTCCTACGGTTCGGAAGGAATGCGCCAACATAAAATTAAACACGAGCATAACATCTTCCACTCTATATGGAAATGTTTTTTATGGAAGAGATTGCTGCATTATTTTCAAAACACAATCGCAATTTTTCCTTTATCAAATTGGATCGCATTATTGACTTTCATTAGCACCTTGTATAATTTTGCACACACAGTCACCGATTTTGTACTTATAGAAGCCGAGAATAACACGTCCACTTTTCGTGATTTTTACTTCTAAAAACGCCGCTCAGTTCCATGGTAGTTAACTGAGAGAGAAGAGGATAATAGAAACAAGAATCATATCTCTTCCTCTATCCTAAGCGCATAAAAATACTTCTCGCCCTCCCTTCCTTTTCAGGGAGGATTTCGCAAATCGTTTGGTAATCTCCCACATAACTTGACGCAGGAACGCGAGCGAAAATCGCCTAAGTAACGAGCCGTTTTCAAACACAATTAGCATACCAAAGAGGTCGCCTGGAGTCACCGTCTCATCGACGCCTTCCGCTTTCTCCTATCTCTCGCGCTGCATTTGTTTGGAGAGCCAGACATAGACTGCGTGTCACATCGAGTCGCATTCCGTTGTACACGCGTTAATCCGCGCCAATTCGCCTCTAGGATAGACCCTTGCCATTCCAAAAGACGATCACGACGAAAGATACCTTATTCCCGACAAGTTCTTCAATCGCTCGAGCGATAAGCAGACCTCGTTAGCACTTTGTCTTGGAATGAGCTTTACACCGAATTCCTGATCCGTCTTATTACAACGTGAATTATCTCCGCCTTTAAACTTTAAACTCGAATCATCTGTTTGTTTCGTAACTTTGTCACTAGAATGTAATAATCCAAGTTAAGCCCTCTATTACATCCTCCATAATGATGCAGCGCCTCCTTTGCTTTTACATTAGATTATGGATATAATTGCGTCAATACGCTTCACTCCGCTCAAATCTCCTTCCAAGGAGATCGAGGTTTCCAGTGCGATCGAAGACACGCAATTAACAACCAGTATCCATAGTCCGTCGGTTACCAGGAACTCTTTCAAGAAATGCTTGGAAACGATCCCAAACGGATCTCGAGGAAGACCCAAGTCTTTCCGAGGCACGAAAAAGAGATTCAAGTAAGTACTGTAAATATCTTCATGAATGTATCATTCGAAACTTAGAGAAGTATGACGATTGGAGAAATTATTTGATTATCCAAAGAGAATGCGGCTTTTTTACCAGCGAGAAGACCTTCACGCAACGCATCAGAAGTAGTTTTGGGTGAAGGAATTTGTTTTCTACAATCCTTTCTTACTTTCCTTTCGGTTATCTTTGCCGTAACGTAGTTTATATAGATATAAATTCATCGACAAGGCACGATTTTACAAAATTTATATCCTAACCACGATTCAATTCACGCTTGCAATGAGGGCAACATTCCGAAGAGCCTCAGCATCACATAGCCTAGGTAGCCGCTATTGAGTTGCGCAACGCAGTTGGTCTATAATCTCATTCCTCGAACAACGAAGATGAACTGGAAAAGGTGAAGAGTTGAGCACTCTGGATAGCCATCCTTTCACTCGCATACACCTGATGGAGTCCTTCGATCAAAACAAAACATCCCCACCCACTCACGGGAATATAAACACACACTCCTTTGCATCTCACCGATCTCTAGACAGCACACGGCCAAGTGCTCTGACGGAATCGCACGAATCAGCCAGGCCCTTACCGCATTATTAAGACTCGTTTTTTCGCGCTGATTCCAATCGGTCGCATACATCTCGAGGCTAGTAATTAAATACGACGCCAAAAGCTATTTGATGAACATCGATTCCTTAGTAAGTCTCCTTTATTCATAACGAAATAACAGCAAATAATGACTTTAAATGACTAATTAAATGAGTTAAAAACTTTAAAAGCGGCAATCTACAACACAAAAATAAAACTTCCTTAATAAATGTATTAAATTCTTATTACTAAAAAAATACTGGTACCAATAAATAACGTTACGAAATAAACACAGTGAAACACGCACACAACAATACACATGTTCCATCACACAATTCCATTGCGAGCGATCTCAAGTCCTTCGTTTCTCTCAATTAGGTGACTGAAAAAAGATTTTTTTCCCTCACTGTCACCGCAAATATTTCCAACGAACATCTTTTACGCGACATGAAAAACCCCAATTCCAACATAACAGGGGGATCTTAACCCTTTCAGTCATGAATTTCATAGTGAGAATCTTTTTTTCTTTGAAATCGAAACTTAATTATAAATACCTCAATGATTCATTGACAAAATTTTCAGATTATAGGCCACATACCTAAATTCCAGTATCTTTTCTATCCGCTATTGTGTCTACAACGCGTCAAAAGTCATTAAAATAATGTGATTGAATGTCCATAAAAAGGGGTGACTGAAGGGGTTAAAGGGTGGGCGAAGCGACTGGGGAGGGGTGGGGACAAACCGCCCCGAGTCAAGTGTCTCGAAAACGAAAGACAGAACTCCATAACTTCCACTGAAGAACTAACGTCTCCGCATCGCTTCAACCAAGGGATTCTCGCTTCGATTTGATACGAAGACGGCCGTGGGTGGGAGAAAGAGAATAGCGAGGACAGGTGTAGTCCCACTTCCCCTATAGGAAGGGGTAATTTTCCTGATCGGAAAACCCTTCGTTTTCGCCTACCCCGACTCGAAAATAACCGCTCCGTATCGAACCGTCCGCGATTCGCATACAAGATGGCGAAAACGGATACTGAACGAACCCTTAAGACGTTCCTTGCGATATTATCTTTTAGAAGTGCAGAGAAGCAGTTTTTGAAAATAACTCCCTTTTCTTGCCAATAAGAGACAATTATTTTTTCAAATGATTTGGAAATTTACGGTAATGCATCTGCCGAATTTTGGAATAAATAGTCTGACGACGTAAACGGGTTATTTGAAAAATGCGTACGCAAGTATCAGATGCGAATTTAGGTTATAAAGCTGCCGTCATCAGCGTAGATTCACCGATGGTAAATATTAAGAACCTTCCCTATGACAGCTGCTTTGTAGCCGAAATGCGCATCTGCTTCACCCGACCTTTTAATATCATCAATTAAAGAAAGAAAGTTTCAATTTGGTATCATCCACGAGGTGAGATCAATAATTCAAAACCAAATTGCTTACCTGACAAATTTCACTATTCCAAGAGTTAAAATGATAGATTTTATTTCAAGGCCCATTTTATTCTACGATCGAAATTGAGATATAACTCGATTCACCTGCTTCGACACCCGTGCAAATACGCAATCATACTGACCATGTGGTCAAAAGGGAAATTCGAACAATTTACTCGAGTTTATTTAAACTCTTCGAGCAAAGTAGTGAATGTATGGTATGAGGATCCTCATCTCATCTTCGTACTGGTTAACTTTAGGAGGGACGCGAGTCTCAGTGAAATGCTAGATAAGCTGGGTTGGAAGACCTAAAATCGTGAAGAAGCTAGGTTAACCGGAATATACAACGGGCACATCAATCAACCATCCTGGAGGGATATAGGTGTCAGAATGGAAAAGCCAGGGTATTTAGTTCGTAGGGAACATAAATATAAGATAAAGCCAGCCATACAAAGGACAAATTGGGGTAAATATTCATTCTTAAATTGGGGAATAAGCGAATAAAGCAATCTTCCTACAGAGGTACTGGAGCCCTTTCCTGAGCATATAGGCCTCTTCAAGGCAAGGATCCAAAAACATTTGATTCGCTAACAGTAACTAAGGATATTAGGGATATTTAAGCTTGTGGGGAGAAGTAGGGGATACCCTGGTGGGATGACATACGGCGGGAACTTCGTGGACACATGTATCGCTTCGGTAGCCGTGAAAGCCTTCCAGGAACCCTGAAAATGCTTGCATTACGTTATCATCATATTAATCTGTAGTTTTATTGTAAATGTTACAAACTTAGATTTACTTTTAGTCTTTGAAATTGTAAATGTAATTTGGAAGTCATATCTACATCTACATGACACCCTGCAAGTCACCTTTTTGGTGGATGGCAGGGGTTGCAGTGCACCAAGGGTCCATAGTTTTCCTACGTTATCTTTTCCTATTATGTTCTCTTATCGCCCTAGGGAAAAACGATCCTCTATATCGCTCCGTTCTACAGTCGATTTCACGAATCTTATCCTCACTGTCCAGCCTTCCGAGATACGTCTCGCTTCTGTTAAGTCCTACTACCTCATTCGCTAGACCCTCCGACATAAATTTCACCAGTAGTTTAAAACTAGCCTCCAGCTTACGTTCCTCTAAAGATGTCCATTTCAGATTTTCTATTAATGATGTTACGCTTCTGTTTACTATCGTAATTCCTCTTTACAAATCTAACTGCCCTGCGCTGAACCTTTTCTATCTATCTTTTCTATCGTCGTTCCTTTTCGTAGGGATCCCACACAGCTGAAGCATATATGTAACATTGTAATTTTTAGGAAGGATTTAGAAGCTGAAATGTGTTAATATGTTTTTACGTTGTAATAGGTCGAACCACTATTTTGTACGCGTAAGAGACTGTAAAGTTGCCACCTGGCCCTATGACCAACTTGTAACCATTATGTAATAATAATAATCTCGCTTTACGCTCGCGTACGTTTCACCGCCGAGGAGCAGGTCCACCACGCCCCCGAGCCACACAGACATTGAGTGCATGCCTTCCTCTCCCCCTCTTCCTCCTCTTTATTCCGTTTCCACCCTTACCCCCTCACCCAAAAAAACTCGCCGACCTCCCAGAGCGCGAATGATAAATCTTTTAAGCACGCTCGTAAAAATTCAAGAGCCTCCTGCTATTGAACCCGGAGTCTTTTCATGTTCTTCCTCATAGCGAGAGCACTAAATGTACAACGAACTACCTCAACGACAACGTTGCTTGGCATTTTTATGCTAAGCTTCGAGAAGTTGAGCAGCTTCGATTTAAATCACAATCGTGTGGTACGCGTGATTATATCAGGAATCGCTGAAGAAGCGGTAAGTTTCAGAATCATCACGAGTTGCAATGAAAGACATTTTAATGGAGTTTATCTCGAACGCGTTCGAATGATAGACAGCCCCCGACTATAACAAAGTTTAAACGATTGAAATATTCGAAAGATTATCTATTTATGAGCCAAGGGCATATAAAAAATATGCTCATGTATCCTAAAATAAAAAATACTTTGAAAGTTAGTCCCTAAACGAAAGAAATATTTACGTCCAAATATAATGAATTATTCTCATTTATCTCTTTCTCCTGGTTAAATAGACTAACAAAAAATGCTCTTTCTCTCTCTTCATTTCAACCAACACTTCTATATTCTCCTTTTTTGCGAAGAATTCATTTATTTTAACGGAGGAAACAATTCATCGCGACGAAGAGAAAGCTTTCCTTCCAATTTCAAATAATTTAAACGCTAAAAAAATCTCCTTGGAGACCTTAGCTCATTCGAGTCTATTTTTACCACAAAAAGCCTTCATTCACGTGGAATGGTTGCAAAATAGTAATTTTCCCTTAGGCGTCTATTTTAAAGCTAAGCGTGAGTAAAACATAAACATAATATTGAGCACGTGTTCATTAGTGTTTTAAGCTGATGAGTTACATATTACCGATGATAACTGGAATATTTAAGAAACATATTCAATTATATTTCATTTCACATTTTCGTAAAGGGAGCCAGAAAAAAATATTTTTTGAATCACATGAAGAAACTCCCCCGCAGCATTACCTGGTGTGAGATTCTTCAGGTGGAGTATTCTAACCCCCAACCGTTTAACCCATTCCAGCGGAGGAAAATGGAAAGAACCCAACCCCCGACCACTTAACCAATCCCGGGAGGAGGAAATAGAAAGAAATCCAACCCCCAACCACTTAGCCCCACCCGGGGGAGGAAAATGGAACGAATCCAACCCCCAACCACTTAACCCCACCCGGGGGAGGAAAATGGAACGAATCCAACCCCCAACCACTTAACCCAACCCGAGGGGAGGAAATAGAAAGAATCCAACCACAACCACTTAACCCAACCCGGGATAGGAAAATGGAACGAACCCAACCCTCTACCACTTAACTCAACCCGGGGGTTGGAAATATTGGATCACATTAAGAATATCCCCCTCCCCCAGCACTACCTGGGGGAGAGACTCTTCAGGTTGGGCGTGCTGGGTGGGAGATTCTTCAGATGATCCATTTTTTTTCATTTGAAACACTTTAGGCAACGTTAATTGTAGTATAATATTGATTAATAAAAAACCAAGGTTTTTTATTAATCAATATGGAATTATTCCACCACATCACGCCTTCAACGGCTGAATTAATAAGTAGTATAATATATTCTTTTTGCCAGTTCGCAAACATCTTTATTCGAATACAAATTAATCAAATGTAACATCAAGTGCATGAAGCAATCTTCCTAAAAAGTAAACAAATCGTACAAAGTAGGTGTATAAAATATTTATCAAAGCCTAAATATTCGAAGTGAGCTCAGATTTCAATAGAACATGAGATCCAACCACTCATGAAGATCACACGCCCTCACGCCACCGCACAATTCCTAATCCGTTTCTCAGTCATCCTAATTATCTCACGCAAGGCACGGCGCTCCTTCCACCTCACCGTTCCTCAGCCTACAATTCCCCACTCCGCCCCCAGTCCCCCTAAAAGATGCTCCTCTCTTTCTTTGCCTCTTCATGCCCCCCGGGGGAGGATGAGGCCTTCTCCCTCCCTCGCGCCCCTCACGACCGGGCATTCCTCCCGTGACTCTCTCCCTCCCTCTTCCCTCCTATCCACTCCCCTTTCTCCGTCCTTCCCCTCCCACTCCCTCCTTTCCCCTCCCACTCCCTTCTTTTCCCTCCCACTCCCTTCTTTTCCCTCCCACTCCCTTCTTTTCCCTCCCACTCCCTTCTTTCCCCTCCCACTCCCTCCTTTCCCTTACCACTCCTTTCTTTGCCCTTTCACTCCCCCTTTTCCCCTCCCACTCTCTCTCTAACTCTCCACCAGCTGCTGAATCTCTTGCTCCTCTTTCTCCGATTCTGCGACCCAAGATCCGTGACCTTGCGGATGGCCGGGAGAAACGCGGCACGCGCTGGTTGCAATGTCTCAAAAATTAAAAGCTGTTACAAGCGAAACGCACGGATTTTGCTGTCCGTGGTACGGCGATTGAGTGTGGATGGCAACTCGTATGGATGCGGCAGTATACTTCAGCGACCGAAGTTCACATTGCACCCGAGGTTATCAACAAGGACCGAAACTTGTATGCCTAACGGCTATTTTTCAAAGGATTGTTTGCGATTACCGCCAAAAAGCAATTCTGGGACGCTATATTTGGAACACGTGGCCCAATCGTTCACAAAGTAATGAAGCATTTTGAACTATCATTACCATATTAAAAATACAAAGTCAGTCATTCTGCCACGCTCATTCGTTGGTTCAAATTCTATCAATGCCATTTAAGGCTCAAGCGCTTGCGCCGTGATGCTGTAAACGTAGGGTATCCATAATAAGTGTTAATAAAACAATGAATAAAAAAAAAACTGATCATTAAATTTCAATTAATCTTCGATTTAACTAATCAATAGAGGAATCCATATTGATATATTGTAGTCGAAGTATCGTTGACAAAAACAATGTACGGGTTACATTCTGTTTAGTTATTCTTAATAGGTTTTATCATGTTTGACTATTTCTGACTGAACTTTCATCAGGATATAACGGGAAAGATTGTCTCTCGCAGGTTGAAATTTTCTATTGTGATCTCGTGTAGTTCTCGGAAAGTACGAGCCTAAATAACGCTCCGTCCTACAATCGATCTCATGTATCTTATCGTCACGGTCGCTTCTACCTATGTACGTTGGTGCTTCAATTATTCCTACAACCTCCTCTTTTAGACATTCCGACCTATATTTCTCCAGAAGCCTCAACCATGTGTTCAATGTACGGTCCTCCAGTGATACCCAGTTCAAATCACTCAATAATAAAGTGACGCTTTCCTTATGTTCGTACTTTTGTTTTACGAATTTGGCTGCTCTGCGCTGAACTCTTTCTAATTTAATTGTGTGTCCTTTCTCGTACGGATCCCAATGCTTGAGGCGTATTCCACTTATGGTCTAACCAGCGATAAGCAACATGTTTCACGTACTTTTTCTGTAGTGTTCAGTACTATTCTACCTATGAAATCCAGTTATATATCACGACGAATGAAACGGAAAAGGAAGGGTACTATAACTTCCACTCTATGGGAGTGCTTATTTGTCATTCAAAGCACTTAAGGTCGGATTATAATCATTCCGGCCTTCAACTTTTTTCCAAAAGAGAAAAACAAAAAGCGCAGCACACGCCGGAAGCGCTCCCTCAAAAAAAGAACAGAATTGTCCGCTCGTTACATCGCCTTCGACTCTAAGACCCACAAATATCGCTGAAAAAGCACCTCGGACGAGCCATTTCGAGGCGATTTAGCGCGAAAGATGATGACGGATGGGTAAGCTCTTTATTTTCACTTCACAGGATGACATCGGATTCACATCCATCATCACACACAGTGGGTCTAAAGTGCAGAGATTCGAACTTGAGATCTCTTTGCGGGATATTCGTTCACGAATAACCCGCGAATGCGGTTTTCAGTCATCTTGGTGGTTGCAAAACTATAGGGAGCAATTATGTAACCGTAAGAAATTTCTACGAATTTTCATTAAAAACTTTCTGCTTTGCATACGTTGTTTTGTTATTCAAGAAATATAATCGTCAACATAGAAATCGATTCATAAATAAACTAGTAATTTCGGTTGAGTTGAATTCGCGCAAAGAAGGCCGATAAAGTGATATGAAATTTTTACGAAGGTCGTTATGCAATATGCTATTTTTATTCCTTTCCGCTGTACATGGTTTACCTCCAAATTATTGACGAATGTCTATCAACTTTTAACTAAAACGAATAAAGTCATGGTTACAAGAATTTCTAAATCTCCGAAAGACTTATGCGAAAATGACATAAACCAAATAGCAACGGTTTGAAATACGTAAGTCAATGGCCCCAACCGCATAACTAAGCTTATCCTATTCGCCTTATAGATGATTCACGCGTAAGCTCCAACATATCTCATGATCAGTGGCGGGTTTACACCTCCTGAGGACCCTGGCGCTAAACATTTGGGGGCCCCTGGCGCTAAGCAGTCGGGGGCCCTGCAATATGTACATAGCGAAACCGACTCTAACGGCTACCCTCTTTTGTGACATCTCTTAACGATCGTTTTTCTATGGAATCATAGTGAGGTCCCATTGGTTTTTAAATTGAGACATTTAATATTTCTGAGATTATATACACGAACATTTTTTCGGAGCCCCTTACTTCAAGGGGTCTCTGTCATGCGCCAAGTGACCCCCTTAAACTACCACTGAGTGTGAGGGAGAAATTCAAGATTTAGGGTAACTGAGCGGTAGGGAAATCTTGCCTTTTTCCTCTTTTTCGCGAATCCACACGGAACCCCAATCTTTCGCAGAACTCGAGGGTTCCGCGTAACCCAAGTTGAGAGGCACTGCCATAGGTCACGGGGCCCCTGGCGCACGCCAAGTGCGACCCCCCCCTAAATCCGCCACCGCTCATGATCTTGAATTGAGATAAAAACCAAACCGACATGGAATTAGGCCATTCTGGTGCAGGTAACAACTCCCCAGAGAAATTTGCGAGGAAACGAAGCAGATAATCACATGGAAGCTCTCCCAATTACAACGTGGCGTTCCGAAGTTGAACGAATCGTTTAAGTCACGGCAAAACAAACTTTCCCTCGTAGGTGAATTCGACGGAAGCCTCCCTCTTTCCTCCGCCCTTAGTCGAATTTTATCCCGCGCTCGCTTCCCGGACTCGTCGCCTCCTTCGATATAACGAATCGTCTCCTACCCGAAGTCCAACGAAGAAAAGAAAACTAAAAATAGTATCCAATTGATAAAAGGTTAAACAATTGTCCGATCGATCTTTTCGGTTGCTTTCGCACCATCGAAAGGTCACGTTTAACCAAGCAAATGAGCAATGCCTTGATCTCTTATCCTTGCGAATGATGGACAGAGGACAACCAAGTCTATACGCGACTCCTAAATCTCTCTTTGGTTACTCGAGCAACATTTTTACCATCATTGTTCCTATGTGCTCAAATTCATCGACTCGTATGTCATGCGATTCTAATTTTATCTTTCTTCCAGGCTAAAATACGCGAATTAAATATTATTGCACTGCATTCTGGGCCGAATATAATTGAACAAAAAACTTTTCCCTCGTGTCCTCGACTCCGTTCGCGCGCGATTCTCTCAGTGTCGCCTCGAAAGGACAGGAATTGTCGTTCCCACCGATTTCTCCAGACACAAATCAATGACACATTCGTGACATATGAATCTCGCGACCTCAGCACCAGACTGGAAGGGCACAGTGCTCACGAGTGAAAACAACATGTGCAACGTTGAAATTTTCAAAACATTTTCCATTTCGATCCATTGCGCACCTGTTAGGGGAACTTGACGTCCATTTCGACAGTCCATTACGATGCATTTTGGCATATCGAACTCCCAATGGAAAGAGCGCAGTCTAAACTAAGGTTTTCCTCCAAAAAAAACTAATATAAAAGGAGAACTTGATGGCGAAACTTCCGCATCCATTCCTCCATGGTCCGATGGCTGTCTCCAAGGAGAGAGAGAGAGAGGGAGGGAACTCTCTCATTGTTGTACTCACATCCTCTCCCTCCCCCCCAAACCCTCCTCCCACCTAACCCTCTCCCTCCCACCACCTAACGCCTCTGATATTCATCGAGGGGTAAAGAAGCGACCGTGACTTGTGCAAGCGTAGAAGAACGTGTCGCGTGCGAGCGTACCGTGTGTGAGCGGCCGTGGCCCGCGTCACTCGTTCTCTATCTTGAGCGGTACCTTTGCTGCGAGTGTTATTAAGGGGCGCGAAGGGGATGGGATAGATAGATAGATAATCGTCTTTATTCGGGCGAAATTTAGACCAGAAGGTCCATTCTTACATTTAAGGGGGGGAAGGTGAAGACAAGAGGGAGGATGATGGAGGGCATGGGTCATTTGAACGAGGTTGTTCCCTCGTAGCTTAAAACTTGCCCTTTTGAATTTCACTCTATCTAGAAGACGACAGAAAAGCAAGTGGCGAATGGGGTAGCAAAAAAGATCAAGTTACAAAGAACCTAGCGTTTTACTTGGGGAAAGATGATCAAGTCTGTCGAGAAAGCAAGCGATAGAATGGTATTTTACTAAAAAGACCACTAAAATAGTACAAGGACGAAAACAGATTTAAATTAGAAAATTAATAATAACAAATCTCAAGTCAATATTTTAATTATCATTTGGCAGAAATAAAATTAATGACCTATCCGCTGCCATTCGCATTTCAGCCCTTACTGCTACGTGATTTACAATACAAAGTAATTCAATTCAACGTATCACAAAGCTACAATTAACATACGAGACAGACTTCGTGGAATTCCATAATATTGAGGAAATGTGGCGTTGTTAAAATTAAAACAACAAAATTTTAATAACACCTCGATTTATTCCACAACTGGTCATTGTTATATGGTTTTATATGTGGAATAAGTCGAAATGTTATTAACCCTCCAGCGGGCGCGCACTATTTTCGGACACGAGCGGGCGCGAGGTAGCATATTTGCTAACATGCCGTTTAACTCAAATGTTGTAGTATTATACATATTTTTTAGGGCGGTGAGTTTTTATTATTTAAAATGATCAAGTTTACGAAATTAAATTTTATATTTACATTAAAACAATATAATCTTTTTTAAAAATCTGGAAAAAATTAATAATTTCTGTAACGTCTGCTGTGCAGGTAACAAAATAAATTTTTAAAACCATAAAGGCAACATAAAGGTTAACATATGTATGGCTACATAATAATTGTCGGAAGATAAATATGAAATTGCAACATTAATGACAAAACTTTTACATTACCCTTTAAATAAAATGTTTTTTTTTCTTCACTTTGTCATAAAAAAATTAAAAAACCCTTAAGGTAATATTAAGTTGGTGAAAATGTAGGTAGCACATGTGTCGTATATTAGGGAAGAGAAATGAAAGAGGGGATAAACTTGTGGAATTCTGCCATAGAAATAGATTAATTGTAACTAATACATGGTTTAAGCATCACCAGTGGAGACTTTACACATGGAGAAGCCCAGGAGACCAGAGACGATACCAGATAGATTACATACTAGTCAATGAAAGATTTAGAAATAGCATTAAAAATGTGAAAACACTACCAGGGGCAGATATCGATTCTGACCACAACCTTTTGGTGGCAAATATACAATGTAGACTGAAGAGCGTTAGGAGAAACATAAGAGTTAACACGAAATGGAACTTAGAGGAACTCCTTAAAAACAAGGAGGCTATCATGACTGAGCTGGAGGAAAGGTTGGGGGAGAGAGCTGAAGAAAATAGGAAGAATGTAGATGAGGAGTGGAGATACATCCATAGCAACATTAAAGATGTAATGGAAAAGAAGGTAGGAAAGATAACGGGTGAAAGAAACAAAAAACCCTGGATCACAGCAGCCATGCTGCAAAAAATGGAAGAGCGGAGAAAGTGGAAGAACATAAACACTGAAGAAGGCCAAAGAAAGTACAAGGAGTTAAATAATGCTTTAAGAAGGGAAACAGATAAAGCCAGAGAACAGTGGATAAATGAAAAATGCGAGGAGATTGTCGAATGTGAAAGAATTTGTAGAACAGACCTCATGTATAGCAAAGCAAGGGAACTATTCAAGAAAAAAGCAAGAAAGATAGGACGTAAAGGAATCATGAACAAAAGTGGTAAAATAGTATCGGAGCCAGACAATGTAAAGAATGTCTGGAAAGAATACATTGAGGTTCTGTATGACAAAGAAGGAAAGCCAAGAAATATTGAATTAAATGAAGAAGAGGATGTGGAAGAAGATCAGCTAGGACCAAGTATTCTCGAGTCTGAAGTTAAAAGAGCAATTGATGACATGAAAAGAAGGAAGGCTGTTGGGAGTGATGATATACCCGTGGACGTTCTCAAGGTTTTGGGGTCTAAAGCAGTTAAGCAACTCACAAAATTTTTTAACCAAGTATATGATACTGGCATATGGCCTGAAGATTTTTTAGATGTTGTGATGGTACCACTGGAGAAAAAGAACAATGCAAAATGTTGTAAGGATTACAGAACTATTAGTTTAATTTCTCATACAGCTAAAGTTCTAACCAGAATAATAACCAACAGAATTGAATGTAAAATAGAAAAGGAGCTGCAAGATAATCAGTTTGGTTTTAGAAGAGGAAGGGGGACTAGAGATGCTATAGGATGTATGAGGATGATGATAGAAAGAGCGCTAGAAGTCAATAAAGGTATGTATTTTTGTTTTGTAGATTGGGAGAAAGCTTTTGACCGAGTGAAATGGGATAAAATGCTGGGTATTTTAAACAAAATAGGAATAGATTGGAAAGATAAAAGACTGCTTAAAAACCTTTACTTTGATCAAAATATTAGAGTTAGGGTTGAAGGAGAAGAAACAGAAAGTACTACAATAGGGAGGGGAGTGAGGCAGGGTTGCCCTATTTCACCAGCGATATTTAATATTTATGCAGAAACAATAACAGAAGAAGCGTTGATGGAAGAGAAAGGATTTAAGATAGGAGGTGAAAGTATTACCACCATTAAATACGCAGATGATCAGGGCTTAATAGCAGAAGGCGAGAAAGAGCTTCAGAGGATGACAGACAGACTAGTGGAGGTTGGCCAACAATATGGAATGAAGATCAATACAGAAAAAACGAAAGTCATGGTGGTTTCAAAGGAACATAAAGAATTAAATATAATGGTAAATGGCCAAAAATTGGAACAAGTAAGTAGTTTCAAATATCTCGGCAGTATTTTAGCACAGGATGGAAGTAGTACACAGGACATCAGAAGTAGGATTGCAATGGCAAAAGCAGCATTTAACGAGAAGAAGGAGCTTCTCACAAGCAAGAAAATAAATTTAGAAACAAGGAAGAAATTAGCAAAATGCTACATATGGAGCATAGCTCTTTATGGTGCAGAGACGTGGACGGTAAGGAGAAAGGAGGAAAAATATTTAGAAAGTTTTGAGATGTGGGTATGGAGAAGAATGATGAAAGTGAAATGGACAGAGAGGAAGAGAAACGAAGAAGTATTAGAAATGGTGGGAGAAGAAAGGACGCTAATAAAAACAATCAGGAAAAGAAAAGCAAATTGGATAGGGCACATATTGAGAAGACAGTGTTTACAAAGGACGATCTTAGAAGGAAAAATTAGTGGAAGAAGAGGAAGAGGGAGAAAAAGAATAGGAATATTAGATAATATAAAGCAGGGATATACTACTTATAGAGGTATAAAAGAGGCTTCTAGGGAGAGAGAGAAATGGAGGCAGCGATTCAGTTAAAACCTGTCTTCGGACAGAAGCATGATGATGATGAAATGAATAAGGCATAAAAGTAATTTTGTTTAGGTACATTGAAACACTAGTCAGAGTCAGATTCAGAAAAAATATTTTTTGATTCACACTTTGTACACGTAGTAACTGTATATAATTTATAAATCAATTCAATAAAGTTAAGAAAATAATACTTTACCATCTATAGTAGAACATATTATGCAATAAAAATGCTTCCATGACCGGGCGCGCGGTAGCACTTTTGATACCAACACACTATAAAATATTATTAAGGACTTAGGTCTGCACCAAGCGTGGGGATAAACGCCACTGAATGACAAGTATGGAGACTAGAAGAGATAGGAGCCCGAGTAAACAAGCGGCAATCACGTGCAACTTGTTTACTTCGTATAAAATTTCAGTGTGCTGTTTTAATTTTTGTTTTTATTTTAACAACGCCACATTTCCTCCGTATCACAAAGCATAATTATGTCGTATGCTTGGGAAATTACCGCATGAAAAGCTAAATAAAATCACTATCAAAAGCAACAATTACTATATTCAACGAAGTCCAACTTGAGCTTCGCAAAATAATGGGACACGAGGGAAAGCTAGGGACAGAGGATGCGAAACGTCGCTCTTCGGCGACTGCTTCGAGACATTTCAGAGAGCTATCTATTTCTTTTGGCAGCCAGAGCCCAAGTTACACGACAATAGGAAGGACAATGTTACGTTTTTTAAAATAAGTGAAAAATGTTTGAGCCTCTGACAAGACACTTGTACTCATCGCTGGCGTGGAAGGAAGTGACCGAAGGGGGAGAGTGAGGTTCCATTGCGACGGCATAGGGAAGCCAGCTGCAACTGCTTAGCACACGGGTTTTTTATTCAGTCGATACATTCAAAATGAAGGGAGGAAGGAGGGCAACCATTTGCAGACATTAGCGAGATTGCGAGAAGAAACAACGTTAACGTCCCTTCCGAGGGACTAAATGCAGAACTGCTTATCCTCCTCAGAAAAGTAGGCAAGCCCGGATTGAAAACCCAGTCACTGCGAGGACTGAAACCCAGGCCCGCTGCGTGGAAAGTCAGGATTGAAGATGCGCGACCTATAGCACGTTATGTAGCAGAGAACAACATTTGAAGACTCTCCTAGGAGTTGTGACAAATCCTGGAAAAATACATTCCTGTGCCTGTAACGTCTTAAATTAACATTATTCCGACACATAACATCGCGTTCCTAACTAATGAGAAGCTTTTGTTTCCTCTTCACTAATTTCGACGCCAAGCACGTTTGCTTTCAGCGGACAAAAAGGAAATGCCGTTTTAACGCCAATTGTAAGCCTGGAGGGATAGAAATTTTGCCTGGTTCTCCGGAAAAATTTGGCCAAAGCTCAAAAAACGCCGCATGTTGAAAATTTGCTTAGTCAGCCACGGATTAATGATGTAGCGTGGCGAAATTGACTGTCGTCACCCCATGTTTTGAACAGGATGTTTAGTTAAACATAATGGATCACAAGTAGTTATCAATTTTTAAACGTTTAATTTCTTCCTAAGACAAACATTGTAAGAAAAACAATCGTTTTATGACGACTAACAACAATTTTACATAGAAATATTAATCTACAGCTTCATACCGTTGGCCGTAGAGACAAATCAATCGATTACTGGCCATCTTTGATTTATGCAAATTTTTAATTTATCGCCCAATTGGAATAACACATTTAAATGTACGGTAGACTTACAGCAGGGCAGCTGTCGACAAAGCGTAAGAACGTGTTAATAATAAGAGAGGCTATATAAAACGTAGAATATTTTAGCGTATTGAGATAAATTGGATAAATAATTCCGAATAAAGCCTGTAAATGGACCGCTCAAGGACCTTTCTTCGTGCCTCGAAAATCCGCAGTTTTTGCAAGCACGGTCAATTATTGATCGTCCCGCAAAAGACTGAAATCATTGGGACGCATCACGGGCGAGGAGACGCGAGGACCTTAACTAACACAGCGTCGTAAAGTGAAAGGGGTCAAAGGTAAAGAATAAACGATGGCTCGGTAAGGTCAACTCGATTTCAAAAATGAAAGGAAAACAGATGGAGTGAGAAAACCGCACAAGCGAGAAGATAATCATGAATATGGCAGGCATAAGCTAAAAAAATGAGAAATTAAACCGAGAAAAGCGAAGAGATCGAAGAGAAAGAAACATCGATCATTAAGGGTAAGAATAAAACAGTAAAGTGAATACATGGCTAGAAATATGAATAAGTATTCGAATGCGTCTTGGATGATTGGGTTATGAGGGATAGAGCAAGCCAGGTAAGGAAAGCTATGTTAAAGACACTTTCAATTTGTCGTTAAACATTTTATTATATAAACATTGCGTATTTTATACATAATTTAAAAGATAACAGAAGAAGCAAGCAATAAAACGAAAAAGATCCTAATTTAATTCATTATAACATATTAGCAGTATAAGGATGTGACATAAGAAGCACTGGTATCCATAAGTATGACGAAAAATTAAGAATCCACTTATAATTACTTAGAAATTGTTTTGTTTTTGTATGGAATTTGTGGCTAATCAACCTCTTGGATTGTTATAGCCATTACTCCTTCCACACCGAATGCACACACAAGGGAGAAGGGAAACCTTGTGCCGGCATTAGCCTACTCTTTATGAAGAGTACCAAGGGGGCCAACTGCTTAATGTCTCTTTCATAAGACAGAGTGCTGACTTGCCCGGCCTCATCAAATTCCAAAGGTAGGGGATGGGATGATCCCAGGTTGAAAAATCCGATCTCCGCCAGATTCGAACCTGGGACCGCTGCGTGAAAGGCAAACGCTCTAACCACTCTGCCAACGCCACCCCGCTTAGAAATTATAAACGAGACCGATACATACGAATAAGATAAAGTAACCGACTCTGATATTCTAAGGACTTCGTACAATAGAATATAAACATCACTGCCATAATGAATTAATAACATTAAATGCTAATGCAAAATATTTAACGCCATGATCGACAATTATTTGATCAATGGCCTCATATACAGGTATTTTTATAAGATAAATAAAGATAAGTATTGTAAATTTCCACTACACAGGAATTTATTCGACCGGTTTCTCCTCATCAGGTCATTGACGCTATAACAGGCGAAGCCGGTCAAATAAATTCGTGTATAGTGGTAATTTACAATAATTGTCTTCATTTATATTATGGAATCTTTCAACAAAGTCGAGCCTTCCCAAGTGGAATTAGATATTTTTATCACCAACCCATCAATATCAGCGCACATTCAATGGAACGAAACGTAATACGATGGGATGATTGCGTCCGCCACGAAAATGAAGTTCTTCGAAAGTAGTTCAAAGGCTAGAAGAGGGGAGGCGATCTCTCCTTGTGATCCCAAGTCTTCTTCCGTATTTCCTTCTTCCGCGACAACCGCGAACTATTTCCGCGATTTGTCAAATCAGATGCGCCATTCTTCGGATCATCGATCCTGACAGACGCCCTCGCAAGACTCCCCTGGCTAAACTTGCCCATTCAAATTGGAAGGGGAGAGAGAGAGAGAGAGCACGTGTGGTCTAAGCTTTGAAGGCGTTACATTAGGAGAGATAAGAAACTTGCCAGGTGGAGAGAGCAATGCTTGACCAGAAAATGCGAGACGATTTAGGGAACCCCATCCCGCATTATTTAGTAATCTAATATAAAAAGAATAATTTAATATCTCCATAATTTTTCCCGACGGTTTAATTTCTAATTAAATACTTATTGTATGCGTCGAGCATATGGGATCCGTACGAGAAAGGTTTAATCACCGAGTTAGAGAAAGTGCAGCAAAAAGCTGCTAGATTCGTCAAAAATTGTTATGATAGAAATATAAGCGTTACAGGCTTGATACAGGACTTAGGATGGGAATCACTAGCTGAGCGTCGATCACGTGCTAGGTTAAAACTTCTTGAAAGATTTAGAACGAGTACTTTCTCCAGCGTCGTCAAAGAAATAATAAGAACTCCCACCTATATCGGTAGAATGGACCATCCTCGTAAAATAAGAGAGATAGCCTGTAGGACAGAGAGATACAAAGGCTCATTTTTCCCTAGAACGATAGCTGAGCAGAATAAAACTTGCGATCAAAAGTAACCTCGCGTAGGGGCGTAAACCAAGGCCTAATTTTGGAGTTTTCCCCTTGGTGTTAATACACCCCCTGCCACACACCCTTGCGGTGGCTTGCAGGGTAAACTGTAGATGTAGATGTATTGTAGAATCTGAATCCGAAAAGAGGAACATCGATACTTTTGTTTCATATAAAGAAAATCATTCAAAATTTGCTCGACATCTGGGCCATCCAACTTGTCTCTCTTTGACAAACAATAGCATGCGGAGATAGGGATACCACATTCGAGTTTAGGCTACGGTTAAGTCGTGATTAAGCGATCGATCGATTAATTAATCGGTTCGCAAAATCAACTATTCTCCACTGAATTAATTCCGAGTCCCTTCTTCACGATGATAGTCAACCCCCGAAATATATTCTTGCGAAAGATAGACAAAATTAGACAATGACCGCAAAGCGCTTTTCGGGAGGAAAACAGCGCAAAAGGAAATTGGAAGGGGGGAGGGGGGAGAGCTCGCGTCATTATTAACGAGCCATTGGTGTTCGGTAAAGTCGTGGAAAAAAACTTTGCGGCTATGTCCTTGAAGCTCGTATAGAATTTCTCTGATTCAACATGCAATCCAGCAAAATATGCAAACTTCCAGAAGATAATCTGCGTCGTAGAGCAAACACGCTCCCATATCAAATCTCTATGGCTTAAAAAAGTGGAAATTTCACGAAAAACTCCCTTCTTTATGGCCAATAAACCCAGTATTAAAAATTCTGGAATATTTGGAATATTCCAGCATAAAGAAGTTGATAAATTACTGCGGCCATACATATACTCAATATAGCAAAACGGTGGTGACTGGAGAAAAAGGAAAAAATAAAGGTTGCTTCGGAAAAATTTTACGATGCAACTAGAGGAAAGGATGACAGAAGATTTATTCTTTCCAAGGTTGTTAATATTTAATGCGACGGGATCAAACAAAAAAGGAGAAACGCGGCATTGATACACACTCTTACAATTACGCTTTCTGTTTCGGAGATTTCATGCGATCGAGTACTTGAAGAATAACGATACACTTTGAACGAACGCACACCATAAAACAGTAAACACCACGAGCCTGTCTCTCTCTCTACTAAAAATTTCTCGCCTCCCGGAAGTTGGTGCATTAATTTTGAACTTAAGATTATTTATGTTAGCAACAATGATGCAAGAAATTTTCTAAGTTCAACTCTAATTACGACTTTCTTATTTGATTTTCTTGATAATGACTACTCACGATAAAAATGTATAGGAAAAGAAACACTCAACTAGTTCTACAAGTTTTATTCGGAAATGATGTATTTTGATATGACCAATACTTAACGAGATATGACGGAAAGTTCAGTTTTTGTCACCAGTAAAGTGGTACCCCTGATTGTCTTACATGATTCACTTATGTGATTTTCGTGTTGTCTTTAAGGCATTAATATCAAATTTCATGAAAATCCGTTCGTTAGAAGCCGAGAACGAACATGTGGACGGATGGACGGACAGACCGAACCTCATGCTGGAAGCGAAACGCGCCTGAAAAGAATATGCAGACTCTATTGTAACTCGCTTATATAGGCACATTATTTTGGCACTTATTTAGGAATTTTTCGTTTGATACGTAGGAAAGAATTTAAAGCGCATGACGCACTCTGAAAACACCGCAATTGGTCATGACAGTGCATGTTTACTCGACGTCGTCTTGCGATTACAGCAGAAATCCAGCCGAGTAAAAGAAGAAAAAAACAATTCGAAAGGAAGGTTTACGTAAGTAAAGAGACAAATCACTGGGCGTTGCGTCACCTTGACAAGTCTCGAAGACGTCCTTCCCCTCCGAAAAACGACCACGCGAGATGAAAAAATTCGATAATCGTTACACACCGAACACTCCTCATTCGAAGAAGGTCACGAATAAACCACTTGCATAAAGAAGTCGAAGGAATAGACATTAAATCCCATTTTTAATGCATTCCAAGCAGTCGATTACTGTTTTCTTCAGCCGCGACCTTCACGCATCGTCGAGGGAACCCATAAACGTCGACGGCCTTGGCAGAGGGGTGGGAAGCCAGTCCGCTTCCCAATACTTGAGTCTCGGGTTCCAATCCAGTAGTACAGTGGTTCTCAACCTCTTTCATCTTGCGTCCCACCGACAATTCTGCCAAAAAACCTAGGTCCCACCAACCATTTTGTCGAAAAATCTTGGTCCCACGATGATAAAAACAAACCCCATATTTTCCAAGAAATGGATTTTTATGTCAACTGCATTTCAGAACCATATTAATCCTTATGGAGATTTTTAAAAACCTTAAATTTTGGAGAAATTTTTTTAAGAAAAAGCTACACATTAATTACCGTCGAAACTTCGCGTCCCACCTAGACGACCTTCGCGTCCCACCGGTTGAGAAACACTGCAGTAGTGGACATAGGAGTTTCTTCCCCATCTCTTGTTAATGCTTATAAACTACTAGTGAAATACAGCGAAGCTATTTTTGAGATCCGATGAAAAATTAAGTTTTCCTTCAAAGTGGGAACAACAAGTTTATCCTTAACGACTTTAAAAAAACAACCTGCTACGCCCACGAACTTATCTGGCCATGTCCGTAAGCTTCATAACTGGCAGGTGCGGGCGCAGGGACACCATTGGTCAATCAAAACCAAAGCCGTTTGAGCTTGACAGGCACTATATCATGCGCCCGTCATCAGCCTTCAGATTTAAGATCGAAACGGCATTCGGATTGAAAGATTTTAGAGAAATTTTCAATTTAACCGCAAAATATTTAGTATAACTCGCTCAATCGATGCCTGGCAAAAATACCAGTTAGGGCGAAAAATTTCCAGTTGTTGCGTCATCATTGGTTCCAAGGAGCTCGAGTTTTATTTTAAATCCATCGACTCGAAGAGTAGATAGCGGCAAAATTTTAATAATTTGAACGGCGTCGAAATTTTATACAAACGAGTTTAACAAACTTGACCGTTAATAAAACGGCAACAGTTCGCATACTCTCTGGACATTAATCTAGATTCTTTTCGACGAAAAAAATTTTCCGCAGCAACGACTTCGACAAGATTTTCCGCTCGTGTAGCTAATCGATAGAAATGAATCGAATGAGCCGCATCCGGGACAGTTCGTCGATACTCCGATCGTCACGAACTTCGATCTCGAATTAGAACACTTGTCCGAGCGACGTCGCAGCTAAGGTATAAAAAAATCAGCCCGCCCTCAGGGAAGGGGCGAGAAAGTGGCGGAGACTACATGACAACATGAGGGTAAATTATGACGACTCCAAACAGCAAAGATCGTTTAAATGCTTGTAATTGTTACTAGAGGATAATACGGAAAGCTTCCATCTCGACATTCCCTCAATTTTTCATCAAACGGTGGCAAAAAAATCGCAAAATGAAATTACATCCGATAATATTTTAAAAGTTGGTTTGGCAGATATCTCTCCATCTTAAATGCGGTAGAACCGCAAACCGGAAGAATTTACCACCGCGGAATACGTTTCCTGAGCGGCCGACACGAACGGAGTGTCGAAGATATAGACGCTCTACAATATATGAAATAGTCCACGAGCCATGATGCAAGCTCGAAAGGGTTTAAAAGTGGGCGTCGGAGGCGAGGAGGCAAGGACGTCTCTCCGGTTTGGAATACTCGTTGCGCACCATTTCATTTTGATTTTCCAAGAATTTCGCAACGGAAGCAACTCGTCAGATGGAAGCAAACCTGTTCTCCAACGCGGCGACCAGACACGACTTCATATCGAGCTAAATGATGATCGAGAACGCGAACGGACGACATTTATTGGGATGAATAACGAAGCCAAAAATAAGGGGGCGTCAAGAAACCGATAAACCGCGATTAAATCCTAAAAATATGCTGAAATGCCTTCTCGAAGTGACGCAACAGACCAAATGTAATGACATAACGCAGAAATATTTTCGATCTTACAAATCGCGGTTTCAACGGTGTGTATGGTCTACTGGGAAATTAATAGACACGGGGTGCATAGAGAATCAACGTATTTCAAGTATTTTATATAAAGACGACAAATTACAGAGGTTTGCAAACTAGTGCACGCGAGCACTAGGAATTTAATGTCGCTGTTTCTAAATGTACCAAAACACATTAGTGAAAACTTTTAAGCTACTTTGTTTTTGTTTACGATTATTCCTGAATTTTTAAAAAGAGATCTAGTAAACCTGATTTAATATTCTAGAATCGGAGCTCGTCACATTGAAAAGCTTGAGATTCCTTAACACAATGAAAAACTATCGCGAAAAACGCATTTAAATTATTAATCCAAAAGGCTGATTAGCCATAAATACACACGGCATTTTAAATTATCAGAATACACAGCACCTGCTCGGGTTAATGCTAAATCAAGAAATCGATCAACTCATTTCAAACAAAACCACGACAATTGTAATCACAACGACACTCAGCTCTGCCAGACATCTTGTGAAATGCCTAGCAGGTTATCCGAATGTGTTCAACCCATTTTCGCCCCAAGAAGGAGAAAACCTCGCCAATTAGGGCGGGCACACGTCCAAATTATTTTACGTTTAAATTACGAACCTGCTTAGGAAGAAATAAATAAACGGCGCAATATGCATTGCACAAACTTTCTCATATACGTTTGGTCGACTGTGTACGCTTATAAAAGAAAAACGCTTATAAATCAAAGTTAACCGTACTTGAGCGTATATTTTAATGCCACTGAAAGATATATGGTATTTTTTGGGACATATGGCTTAGCATTATTTGTGACATCAGGCTGTACGATTGGATGGATTTTAATCAAAATCCTTATAGCCATTTTTGAGTAAAACGAACTTTGTTTCAAAATATCCAAGAATAAAGAAAGTACCCTTAATTGTTGCACAATATCGTTCATCTCTTCAGTGGGTCTATTATAAATGATGTTATCCACAAATATGATATATCATTTGATTTAGTTTAACAGTCTAGGCTGTAGCAAGATTTTGAGTGGATCGCGGCGAATGCGTGACGTCATAGGGCTTTGGTAAGGTAGCTTAGCGCATATTGTAATGTCACTGGACGCCATATATGGCTTACGGAGTACTATTTGTGACGTCAGGCTCGGGTCTAGGAAAATCCACCGCCAGCAATTCATCGCCATCAATCCAACGCCGCGGAAAATTCACCGACAGCAATTCATCGCCACAGAAAATTCGCCGCCAGCAATTCATCTTCACGGAAAATTCACCGTCAAGGAAAATTCGTCGCCATGGGAAATTTATCGCCTTGTATGGATCATGTTGTTAACAAAGGCTGTATTAAAAATGCGTGTGTGGACTCGACGTCGACAGGAGGATATAAGGGAAAATAATACAACTAGAGCGGTTTTAATAAATACGTTTCATTTTTTGACCGGGTACGAAATGGAAGTAACCCACATTTACTAGTATTATGCCAACTGTTTATGACAACCGAATGAGAATTTTTTAAATAATGATAAAGAAAAACTTAACAAAGAAGGGAGGGAGAGAGAAGTTATATTTTTGTTGTAACATTTGTTTGAAATTTCAGGAATTCCTTCATCAATCTGTCCAGCACCATTGGGATAAATTTCATACTTAAACTCTAGAAAAATGCCTGAAAATTAATAAATATATCTTATGGGGTCACATTTGACTCCAGTAAGATAAGAAGTGACAAAATATTCGTAAATAATATTTTGTTTTTGACCGCCTCCTAGTTGTAACTACAACTTATTTAGTCAATATTTTCTTTATAAATGGTCTCCGTGCGTACATTCAGGAATTTTTTAATAAATATTTGGACTACTAAATATACCTACATGCGTTACACACCTGAAAAATCGAAACGAATGGAATAGTGTATACATTTGGACCCTTCTTCTATGTGAGCATAAAGTGAATCTGATAGTGAGTAAAAATTGTCCCCTCAGAGTGTAGTTATTTTATTTGATAAAGCACCTATTACTAAATAACATTCATTGTCATAAAAATTTTCGTACTCAAAATGTCAACACCTTTTCAAGTCCATGACAAAATGTTAATTGCTAAACCTAAGACTTTTACCCAATCAATGACCGTTTTTGAGAAAAAAAAAATGAGAAAAAATTTTTTGTGCAAATTGAGTGCATTAATATTTAGGAATAAGCATATATCGTATTAATATTATAATTCGTGTACCTATTACAAGTATTTTCCTGTGTCAATTTTTAGGTACATAATACTATCTGTACTACAAAGAAAAGTACTGCATTGAGAAAAATTAAATCCTGCGAGGGTTAAGAAAATAATTGGCAACCTTGAGAATGGTAAAAAAAATCAACACCATGAAATGTTAATACTTCGTATAAAAATATATGAAATATTCCTCAAAAGTAATAGAGTGAAAGGTAGTTAGTTACACGATTGTATTTGAGACATCTGTACAAAATACACAAAGCTAGACCTAATTGATTAAGATGAAGGAAAACAACTTACAAGAAATACCAAAAAATAGTGAAAAACAGCAATAATGATTGTTTCAATATTATTCAACTTTAAAATAAATTTAGTGGCTGTCATTCATTACAATACAAAAACAGTTCTGGTTACCAGGTTTCTTTAAGTACATACGACTTTAACAGTTTCCTTTTCAAATCAAATAGCGTTAGGAGATTCTTTCCGTCTTCACTTCTTGGTACGATGGCTTTGCATTAGAAGAATATTCTACGCAAATTTTACCTGCACCGAACGCAATTTATTATTGTCTATTCCCATCACACGACCACATCAATATTGATAACCCATCACCAACATCTTGTAGCTCAATTGTATCCAAACCTTTCGGATCGAGGGCTACACAACCCACTTGCGCCCTATTCGCGGGCCACATTCAGTCGGAAATAGAGTTGAAGAATAATTTAAGGTAACTACAGGGTTTAGTTGTAGGTCAGTATTATCTGATTTGTTTTAAATGCATTCATCTATTAAATAGAGGGATAAAGACGAAATGTTTTTAAAATTTTTGTTATATTGTCCTTTAATTGCTAAACACATTGCGAGCCGGATGTGGTCCGTGGGTTGCAGTTTGGACACAACACTGTTCTAGCTAATCACGAACCTAAAATGTCGAGCATTTTGCGATGGAACTTCGACTCTTCTGATGGATCTCTTTCGCTTCGATCCTGGGAAACGAATCCTGTCATGTTTCCCACATTCATATAAGGAATGCCACTAATTCCCATTATTTTCGTTGAAGAAAAGAGTCGCCGAGAAAAGGGCGAACAGAAAAATCGAAAACTTTACGCGGTTATTTTTGCAAGGGCTACAAAAAAAGAAACGCGCGGTCCGCGGAGTGTGACGAGGAGATTGTGAACCCGGCGACGTCGCAAGAAGAAGCGGCAAAAATGTCTCTCTCTCTCTCTCTCTGGAAACGAGAGAAATCTCTTAGGAGAAGAGGAGCATCGCGCCGAGGGCCACATACACGGCAGCACGCATCCCAACAAAGCACGGCGATTCTGACGATCATGCACGTGCCCTGTCCGATACACGCACGCCATCAGACACGGAAATTGCTCCGTAGCCACACGGGCGGGAAGCTACTCGCTTGAATGATACGCGTAAAACTCAAGTATTTGTACAAAAATGACAATTCAACTCATCCATTTTATATAAGGCCTCCATGAAGTTAATACTGCGGTAAAAAGCTCCTCGATGATTTCTCAGATTCCATGTTCTGCAATCCGAACAACATTTGATATGCAATTCATAAACAAACCCATCCACGCACGTGAGTTACATCAAGTATATCTACATCTACATGATACCCTGCAAGTCACCTTTTTGGTGGATGGCAGGGGGTGAAGCACCAAGGGTCCATAATTTTCCTACGTTATCTTTTCCTATTATGTTCTCTTATCGTCCTAGGGAAAAACGATCCTCTATATCGCTCCTTTCTACAATCGATCTCACGAATCTTATCCTCACTGTCCAGCCTTCCAAGATACGTCGGGCTTCTGATAAGTCCTACTACCTCATTCGATAGTCCCTCCGACATATCTCTTTACATATCTAGCTGCCCTGCGCTGGCCCTTTTCTATCTCGTTAGTGAGTCCCTTTTCGTAGGGATCCCACACAGATAAAGCATATTCGACCTGCGGTCGAACCAAGGATAAATAACATAATTCTTTCACTTTTTCGTAACTATTTCGAACTATTCTCCCTATAAAGGCCAGCTTTTTGTTAGCGGCACTTATCAATCGGAGAATGTGGGTGCCCCACGAGAGATCACGATGGATCGTGAGATATTTAATCAAGTCTGAAACTGGAATCTACTCCGTCCAACGAATAATTAACATCCAACGAGATACTCTTGGTTCTCCAGAGATTGATGACGCAGCTTTTCTTTTGGTTGATCTCTAACTGCCATTCTTTACACCATGCAGAAATAGCTTCTAAATCATTTATGAGTATTTGCCGCTGCTTCGAAAATGCGAGAAATATCCAGTAGGTAAAAAGATGGAAAAAAACCCTTGTATCTCCAATTGAATGTAAAGAACTTTCTCGTCAAACGAGCAAGTTTTCCCTAAAGTTCTTTTCGTGATACGAGCAAGATTTAATAACGTAAACTTAAAACGTCATCGCCATCCTCACTTATTCGGCTGTTAGATAAAAACCACTCAAACTTCAAGTATGCAGTCCTAAGATTTCAAGAAGACTTAGAAATTTGTTGTTTTTATTTAAAGGCCTAGGAGAGTGGTTCTAAAACTTTTTTTAGCTGCGGCACACTTTCAAACATAAAGAGAGTTTCGCGGCGTCTCAGTTTTGTGACAAGCTTTATATATTTTTAGATACGGATATTACAACCTTTGGACACATCCATTTGTTGATGCTACTACATAATTTATTAGAAGAAAAATTATTGCCCTAATTACCCACCGACACATTCACATCATTGATTTATTTACTAAACTAAGTTTTTCACGGCACCCCTAAATATCTACTGTGGCACACAAGAGTGCCGCGCCACCCAGTTTGAGAATCACTGGTCTAGGATGACGAGAATAAAATATCGGAACTTTCGGAACTCGTGAACGACAAAAATACATTTTGGCTAGGAAAAATCAACTTCGAAGAGACGACTTCACCTTCTCCTCACACCCAGGTTCGCAAATGCAGAAAAAATCGGGCGCCGACATTTTTCCGAGTATCCTGCACGCATGGAGAAGCTTAAAGGATAACCGTGTTCGACAAAAGGGCGTGGAGAGCGACAATATAGTTTGTTGAGCGAGGGAATGAGAAGAGTATACGACGTGGGGAGGATGGGGGAGAGGAGGGTGGGAGGGAGGAGGGTGGGAGAGAGGAGGGTGGGAGAGAGGAGGGTGGGAGAGTGGAGGGTGGGAGAGAAGAGGGTGGGGGAGAAGAGGGTGGGGGAGAAGAGGGTTGGGGAGAAGAGGGTGGGAGGGAAGAGGGTGGGGTAGAAGAGGGTGGGGGAGAAAAGGGTGGGGAGAGGAGGGTGGGGGAGAGGAGGGTGGGGGAGAGGAGGGTGGGGGAGAGGAGGGTGGGGGAGAGGAGGGTGGGGGGGAGGAGGGTGGGGGAGAGGAGGGTGGGGGAGAGGAGGGTGGGGGAGAGGAGGGTGGGGGAGTGGAGGGTGCGGGAGTGGAGGGTGGGGGAGTGGAGGGTGCGGGAGTGGAAGGTGGGGGAGTGGAGGGTGCGGGAGTGGAGGGTGGGGGAGTGGAGGGTGCGGGAGTGGAGGGTGGGGGAGTGGAGGGTGCGGGAGTGGAGGGTGGGGGAGTGGAGGGTGGGGGAGTGGAGGGTGGGGGAGTGGAGGGTGGGGGAGTGGAGGGTGGGGGAGTGGAGGGTGGGGGAGTGGAGGGTGGGGGAGAGGAGTGTGGGAGAGAGGAGGGTGGGAGAGAGGAGGGTGGGAGAGAGGAGGGTGGGAGAGAGGAGGGTGGGAGAGAGGAGGGTGGGAGAGAGGAGGGTGGGAGAGAGGAGGGTGGGAGAGAAGAGGGTGGGAGAGAAGAGGGTGGGGTAGAAGAGGGTGGGGTAGAAGAGGGTGGGGTAGAAGAGGGTGGGGTAGAAGAGGGTGGGGTAGAAGAGGGTGGGGTAGAAGAGGGTGGGGTAGAAGAGGGTGGGGTAGAAGAGGGTGGGGTAGAAGAGGGTGGGGGAGAGGAGGGTGGGGAGAGGAGGGTGGGGAGAGGAGGGTGAGGAGAGGAGGGTGGGGGAGTGGAGGGTGGGGGAGTGGAGGGTGGGGGAGTGGAGGGTGGGGGAGTGGAGGGTGGGGGAGTGGAGGGTGGGGGAGTGGAGGGTGGGGGAGAGGAGTGTGGGAGAGAGGAGGGTGGGAGAGAGGAGGGTGGGAGAGAGGAGGGTGGGAGAGAGGAGGGTGGGAGAGAGGAGGGTGGGAGAGAGGAGGGTGGGAGAGAGGAGGGTGGGAGAGAGGAGGGTGGGAGAGAGGAGGGTGGGAGAGAGGAGGGTGGGAGAGAAGAGGGTGGGGTAGAAGAGGGTGGGGTAGAAGAGGGTGGGGTAGAAGAGGGTGGGGTAGAAGAGGGTGGGGTAGAAGAGGGTGGGGTAGAAGAGGGTGGGGTAGAAGAGGGTGGGGTAGAAGAGGGTGGGGGAGAGGAGGGTGGGGAGAGGAGGGTGGGGAGAGGAGGGTGAGGAGAGGAGGGTGGGGGAGTGGAGGGTGGGGGAGACAGACGACTTTATTTAGAGCGAAATTGTGACTATAGTCCCTTCTTACATTTAACCCTTTCGTCATATAAGTAGTTACAATATTGAAATAATAAAATTAATTAATTACATAAAAATTACAATAAAATACATACAAATTACAAGTTAATTATATATTGGTTAATAGATTGGAGAGTATTACCAAAGAATATTGTTAGATTTGTGGGTCGAAAAAAACTGTGTATCAGTTATATTTTAACACAAAAAAAATTTCCCACTGTGGAAAACACCTACGAAGAGAATAGAGGTGTAAAAACAGCGAAAAATTCCAAAATAGTTCAGAGAAAGAGAAAAAAACAACATTAATTTGAGAAAGATAGAAAAAATAATTTATAAATACAGGGTGGGGGAGAGGAGGGTGGTGGAGAAAAGGAGAGGGCCCAGAGATAAGACATTCGACACGGTGACTGCGTCGCCTGGAGGCAGAAACGCGATACCGCCGGGTCAGTTGACAGTCGGGTCAATGTATGTCGAGGACGCGAGTTGCGCTCTTTTCCCGCTCCCACAGCTCTTTCCCGCCACGCCTTTCTCCTCTTTCGCACCTATCTCCCCACACTCCTCCCCATCGCTTCTTCACCCAATTACTCTATTTTCCTTCGGCTGAATATGCAATCACGAGGCGAGCTAAAAAGTTATCTCGAAAATATCCTTCGGCCCTAAAAAATGGTTCCATTTTAGGTCGCTGCACTTGATCCTATTATCGGAGAACACCCACTCGTCCTCAATCCCAGGAATTTTTCGCAGTGTCAGGGAAACCCCATGGCGGACAGTTTTAACGCGTCTTTCTCTTCCCTCGGACAACTAGTGCCTATGTGCCTCGTTGAAAGACAGCTCGGATAAATCCCTTTACTGCTCTTCTCTCTAGCCTCCTCCCATTCCACTCCTCATAGGTTTGTCTTTTTCGAATGAGATCCTTTCTTGCCTTGATGGGAGAAAATCCCCTTTGAAATTCAATGCGAAGCACGCGTGGAAGCACACAACGCGCTTGGAACCTTGTTCTATTATGGGTGCGAAGAAAACGTCAAATTCACGTTGCATATAGGCGGGAAGCTAAAATGCAGTGTGTATAAAATTACCTTTACAACTTTACTGGCGAATAAAAACTTTATGAAAAGACATTGACACACTGTCTGTGCATCATCTGTGAGAGAAACTCTCAACGTTTATTCTGAACATTACACACATTCAACATGGACACCATTACTCACACGTACAATGTCCAAGCGATATTCAAGCTCCATCTATGTTCGCAGCAGCCTGTCAATGTCAACTGTGGCAATAGCAGCTTAAGTTCTGTTCTTCAAATTGTTGATGTTGGCCACCAGAGTTTGGTACACAAGGCCTGCCGTGTTCTTCCAACAAGACGGCGCACCGCCACACTGGAGCTTGATTGTGCACGCATCTCTTAATCAGCATTTCCAAAACCGATGGATAGGCCCCATCTCTTGGTTGGCCAGAACACCGGATATCACACCGTGATTTTTTCCTATGGGGTACGTAAAAGACTGTGTACCAATGTGTGCCAATGTCTTTTCATAAAGTTTTTATTCATGAGTAAAGTTGTAAAGATAATTTATATACACCCTGTATATGCCGCTATTCGAAAAATGGTTGACATTATTTCAGGTTAACTAACCTTTAATAATAAGTGTGATGAACTAACAAAAAGAGCAAAATAAAGCAATTTGCAGAGATATTCAACTTGTACGTTGAAATTGTTAATTAGGAAAATCGATACCTGGAAAAACAAATGCTAAGCAAAAGTGAATTACAGAAGCATTAAATCGCACAAATAACGTGTTCACGTGCTATTCCACGAGCAGCGCATGTGGCACGAACCCATTAAGGATGAAAACTGTTCCGCCTTGCGGATACAACTCCAATATTAGGCTTCTCCAGACTACCAAGGAAACCTTAAGAAGACGAACCGTGATTACAAGGCTGCCATAACTCCCATATGTTTTCGAGATTAAACAAGGTCGAATCCGTATGAATCGGAAGTAGCAGCGTGGTTAATTCGGTTCCCAAAAGTATCACTACACAAAAGAAAGTTCACCGACGCAAATCGAGATCCTTTCCTCAATTTCTATCCGAGGTGGGTTTTTACTCGATCGATTATTGATAGCGATTTCCGTGGTTGGTTCTTTAATTCCACTCCGTGCACCAAAACGCGGCGACAATCGTCTCAAGTAGTGCTAGTCTATATATACCAGCAGGGATAATTAATTGAAATTAATCAAAATGCATCAGTACAGTTATTGAGAAAGAAAAGGTTCCCATTAAGTGCTACTTACACGTGGAAACGTTACGCCTCCAAGATATTATGGGCGCGAGGCGAAGGATCGTAGTTCTTCATCTGCAAGAGTAATTTTCGGATAATTTGGTTTTTAGACCTACCATCCAGTTCACCATAGTTACGACTGGGAATTACTGAATGATGAAGATTACACAGAATTGCGTTTGCCAACAGTATATGGAATTTCAACCCGATAAATTTGTTAGGTAATTAGCTTTTAGAACCTTTACTCTCCATTCAATGACAAAATGGCGTTTTTGAATACCGTCACTCCATCAGAGTGAGCATAATGAAAACAAAAAGAAATAAACTATTTCCCGTTACATAGTGAATACCGAAGAATGCATTAAAAATTCACTCAGTAGTAGCAACACATTTAAGGAACAAACAGATGGTAAAGTAACCTAAATGACCTCTATTACAATAATTCAGATTCAAAGCCTTTCATTTTTCTAAATTATAAACAGTATGGGTTATTCTTAAGCGATATAAATTAGACAAAAAATCCATTCGTCGCCGCTGCCGTAACAAAAATTAGATTCTGCAGGCGTTGCAGTCACTGGAGTTTCCCCTATTGTTATATTCCTCCCAACTCTTTATTCGGCCAAAGATTATCTTCACCCTGTTCTAACATGTTTACTTTTAGTCAACCGAGCCTACAAATCCCATAAACCTCGACCAAGCAACTTAATGGGCCAAGGATAACCGGTGGATAGATAAAATTTATTTACTGAGACACCAAAAAATCAACAAAAATACATTCACTGTGCCACGCGCGCGCTGCTTTCGAAGAAAGACTAATTCTAACTCGCAACATTTTAGCATTTAACTGCGGTCGCAATCCGCAGGTTGAACGTTCCCGCCGCTGCGCCGGTTACTTCTCACCCTCCCTCCCCCAATAACCCTCCCTTCGCCTCATCTCACAAATACCTCGCGGTCATCTTCCACGAGATGTGTCACCGGGACGAATGTCGAAAAGAGTGATTCTAACGGGATTCGCCACCGAACCACTCCCAAAAACCATCCAAAGGGTCAGACGCGCGTCTCTTTAACATTCATTTCTTTTTAGGGCGAAGCGTCACTAATTTAAGCCTGGGTCTGGTTACGGAGTGCTGTAATATAAAGAGTAACTGGTAGTCGCAAATTGAAGAGAACTGTAAGAGTTTCTCCCATAACACGTGCGAACGAGCAAACGATCTATCCAAAAAGGTTAGCGACCGGATTTTTCATTTCGGATCGGGCATTCCATCGCCCGAAGGAAAATACGAAAGACCTGTCCTAAATGTTTCTTGCTCGACTATCCCTCACTTCCTTAAAAAGACGCTTAAGTGTGGAGACATTTTGCCATTCCCCAATCCTGCCACATCCGCTTTTTTGTGTCAACATATGATCAAGGTGCAAAGTAGACTTTGATTATCAAACATTTTCAATGGAAGGAGTTTTCTTCCAAGCACAATCTACCATTATTTGGAGAAATTTACATTCCACGAATTCTGTTCTTCAAATTGTTGATGTTGGCCACAAGAGTTTGGTACACACAGCCTGCCGTGTTCTTCCAACAAGACGACGCACCGCCACACTGGAGCTTTATTGTACAGGCATCTCTTAAACAGTATTTCCCAAACCGATGGATTGGCCAAGCTGGCCCCATCTCTTGGGTGGCCAGATCACCGGATATCACACCCTGTGATTTTTTCCTATGGGGATACGTAAAAGGCTGTGTACCAAACTCCGGTGGCCGACATCAACGATTTGAAGAACAGAACTGAAGCTGCTATTGCTACAGTTGACGTTGCCATGCTGCGGCGTACATGGATGGAGCTTGAAGATCTCTTGGACATTGTACGTGTGACAAATGGTGCCCATTTACATTCCACGAACACGAGTCCTCAAACCTTATTTCCGTTTAATTGACCCAATCGCCGTAATAGTACGATATATGTGGCTCCTGCAAAAGCGATCCTAGAAATATGGAAACATTACAGAATTTCAAATCTTGTTAATGCGCACTGCAACCGTAGGAATCATTGATACGTTTTATTCTATAGGCCAAAGTTGTCCAAACTACGGCTCGCGGGCCACATCCGGCCCACATTGAGCTAATCTATTTAAAGAGACACTAAGATCAAATGAAAACAATTGTAAATACAATATAATTTGTCTTTGACCCTATATTCCCATTATAGATAAATATACTTAAAATAAATAAGGAAATATAGACCCACAACTAAACAGTTTAGTTTCCTTAAATTACAATCCTATTTTCGAGTGGGTGTGGCCCGCGATGAGTGCAGAAATGAGTTATGTGACCCGCGGGTCAAACAGTTTTGACACCACTGCTATAGGCGGTCAATGAAGTCAGTGTTTTTTTACACAATTTAAGGCAATTCTGTCGAGTTCTGGGAGGGTTTTTGTAGAAACGTAGCGTTTTGTTCACTTCGTTAATTATCGCAATTCAACCAATTACGGCGTAGGTAAAAAAGTATAGAAATTGCGGTGCATACGCAGAAAACACATACGACAGGGGTATCAAATGAATGTCAACTCCTCCGGATCATTAAACCCGCCTGTTCGTTTCACACTCACTGGAGGAATACTAACTCGAAAGTCGGAAATTTTAACGGTTCTTAAACCGATAAATTCGAAAGGTCCTGGGTGACACCGTTGTAATAGAAATTCTCAGAACAGCGGCGCATGAAAGCACACCAGGGCGCCGTCGATTTAAGGGGATTTCCTCGCGGATTTCATCGACGAGGTGAAGGGGGAGGAAAAGGGAGGGGAAATCCAATGAGGAGGATTGAGGTGACAAAGGAGATGAGCAATCGGGGTGCGGGGAAGGCAAGGGTGTCTGCCGATTCGAAGAGACGGAAGCCCTCTTTCCGTAGCAATGCGGAGAAAACCGATATTACGTGGAAGGACGAAGGAAAGAGATGACGTAGGGTCCCAACCCACTCGCGATATGACCATTCCACGAAACGATATGAACCTATGCCGTGTTTTTCAAGAAGTACGTCAACCGATTCGCAAGCGGAAAATTCCTCGGCAGAGTCTACCGCGCAATGATTTAAAATATAACAAGTCCCCTCGACAAGAATTTGGGGAATATTTCTCATAAGATGCGAACTACCGACAATTTCATGAACACATCAGTCCTATAAACCCTTTATTTGTACGTCAAAATCTACTCATTATATATAGAGCATTTAAACACATATATGTACACGTCTTTAGTCTGTGCTGGGATTTTTCGCTGAAATGTTTTCCTCCTTTCTCTTCCTAGTTTTTCCGCAGTGACATATTTTCTGTGATAACGTATTACTCGGAATTAATTGTCACACAAGCTTCCATCTAATGAAATTATCTTTTGTATTACACTTTCTCGTTAATATGCCGATTAAAACTTCTAAACATTAATATATTTATCTGTTTTAAACATATATATATTCGAATGTCAAATTAAGTCTCAATTTCACTCGAATACAGATATTTGTCCGTCACTCCCTCCTTTGGCGTAAGGAGAGTGACTCCGTACTCGAGTCCCGTAAACGTTCAACTTTCCCAAACGAAGTAACCACAATAGACAGGATTTATGATACGCATTCCCCCGTGCTAATTGTGAATGCATCTCAATTAAGGGAACCATTCGCTTCCTCACGCCCTGGCGACCGAAATAATTGCACACCGTTCCGCCAGCGGTTGTTTCTTTTTTCGGTCGAAGCATCATTAAACAATGGCGAAATTTCTGCGCCTTTTTACGCACCGATGACATCCTCGCGGGATAACAATACCGGTTGCCACCTAGAAAGGAGGATGTGAGGCCTAAAGAGAGAATGAAGGAATCGCGCTTCTTATATATCAATATCCGCGGTTTCAATACGGAAGGATATGCTATCTACGATGGAGAGGCATTAAAAAAATCTTAAAATAGTTCCATTTCAATCACTCTCCAGTAATCACGAATTAGGGTGATTAGAGTTTTGACATTCGTGTGTGCTATGTCATAAACTTGATAGTTAAATTTTGCAAATAATAAATATGGAAAAAGCGTAGGTAGCGAATAATAAGAGGATGGGGTGGAATTCCATTCATTATCACCTCTCGAAGGCCAGTGCATAATCATGAACACCATAATGGTATGTACACACATAATTTAAGCTGTTTTTCGGATGCAAAAGATTATTAGAACATTTTCCTTGAGGTGGAAAAATTATTTTCACAGTGAATCTTCCACTTAGTGCGACCCTAAATAAGTATAAAAGATTATTAAAAATCAAGCATTGAATTCATCCGCTGGTCGAGAAACAAACGCCATTAGATTCTCCACCAGATTTTCGACATGCTAAGATTTAAAAAAATAAGAGGAGAAAAATGAAGGAGAAAACGAACTTTAACAGAGTCCTTTGGAAAATTCTGCAACAAGCCGAAAACAGCATCGCGAGAAAAATTATCCTAAGAATTACGTCCCAGTGTTGATCGGAGCGACAAAAACGACTTCAAAAGGTCGTGCTGCTACTTGTTCGTGAAAGTGCGGTTATTGTTTTCACCTGCGAAAAGAAACTTTGGAAATAAAAAGTGACCCAGAAAGAAAAATAGATCGGTTCCGAAACATCGAACGAAAAAAATCTAGTTTCGGTTGCCGGAGAAGCAGAACGAAAGGAGCGGAAATGAGCCACACACGCGGGCACGCAAACCCACCACACACACACACACACACACACACTGCGGGGCACAAAGGGAAACAAGAGGCGGCGCAAATGACGAAATCCATGGCAAAATTAATCAAACAAAAAACGCAATGGGGAATACGAACCGTTCTTCGAAAACTATAAATATGGCGCGAAAATTGGCAAGACGCCAAGAAGACTTCGTCTCGACATTGGAAATCTACTCCAGAGACTGTTACATTAAATTTCATACTATGGCAGGGAAGACGTAATAAACGACGCAAAAGTTGTCTCTCGAACGGCAGTCCGTTCTTCGCAGCACCATCTATCAACTACGGTAAAGAGTTGTTTGTGCGGCGAAAAGACATGCCAACAGCGTACCTTTCAGTGCCTTCCTAGAAAACTTCTACAATATAAGATAAGCAAGTAGTGGACCGATCTTTAAGTTTCCACTCTCTGCCATTGGATCGCTTTTTATGGAGACTAGTTCGAGAGCACGGAGAGAAATAAATATCAACGACACACTTGCTCACGCGCGCGTTCGAATCCACGGCCCCAAGACATCCAAACGCGAATCGATTCCCGTTACTTAAACATACAGGAGGAACTAGATGAAGATGAGATTCGACAAAGTAAATAAATGTTTTTCAAAAGAAGAGATTTGCACTCTGCTTTCTCTTCCGCCATCTCCTGATTCCACTTTTACAACTTTGTTTGAACAGAAAAAAACGAGACTAGAATATGTATGCTACCCGAAAGGCGAAAATTCAATACGCACTTGCTACGTCATTACAACTACGCCTCCAAAAAACGAAATAAGCAAATGTTGGTGATGCATCGAAAAGTGCCAAGGACGCGAAGGATCCGAAGTGTTGAGGGAAGCCGTGGAAAAAAGAGGAAAATTCTAAAACGGCTGAAGTTAGCCGCAAGGAAATTAGGACAGATCGATATCGAGAAACAGGAAGACTACGACTAAACACTATTTAAAACGAGTTCCTTCAACTGAATACATTACTACAGAAGGTATCATTAGCTGATCGTTGTAAGACACCGCCACTCTCAGATACGAATGCAGTAGAAATTAGCAAGCAGACCACAGAACCATTTATAAGATCCGTAACATACGACGACATACCCTTGATCTTAAGGTAACTGCCAAGTCGCGGTGGGCAACGGAATTGGATCTCACCACGAGCTTGCACCGTGCGTACGCCATACTCTCCAGAGACTATTTCGCAGTCAAAGCCAAGGAAACATGGATTTCCCACGAGAGAGAAAATACAATAATTTTTCAACAAATTTTCTCAAAGTAGAAATAAAAGCTAGTTCTCCATCATTTGTATGTTTACAGTTTAGATTCAGCTACTGCAGCGAGTGATGCGGGGTTTAGATCGACGTGAAATATCCGAGAACATTTGTCACTCAAGCGAAGATTCGAACCCGTGGCGACATCTCAGTAAGCGAATTCGATGGGAATACGACGCATGATGACCGGGGAATCAAACGTTCCACTCATACTCATCAAGGAAAATGGCACATTACTGCGAAAGAAAATGGGGCGTTCAAACGGCCGCTTTCGCGAAAACTTAATAACTAATTTTAAGCTTGAAAAATGCCACTTTCAACTTGGATGCAAAAGGGTGGAAACATACAAACCCATAATTTTAAGGCAAAGGTAGCATGATCAACGACCAAGGTGATTAGAAATTCGACCTTTCCTTCGATCGCATTATTCAGGCGAGAGAGAGAGAGCAATCGAAGGGCGCAAAAAGGACCAAAGGCGGTGGTGAGAGTCGAGATGGGCATTTTTGGGGAGAGAATCGCTCTTCCCCTTACATCACACAGGCGCGCACTCATGCCTCGGAACTCGAGACTGCTACCGCTCATGGAAAACCGGTTCCATCTCCAGTTTGGATGGAGAGAGAAAGAGAGAGAAAGAAAGGACAGGGAAGATGAGATTGCCTCGGAGTCGAACGTGGTTCCATGAGGATTTTGAAAAGGAGTCCGACTTCGGGGGGAGGATGGGAGGAAGGGGGGGGGATGGGGGAGGAGGATGGGGGAGGAGGATGAGGGAGGAGGATGAGGGAGGAGGATGGGGGAGGAGGATGGGGGAGGAGGAAGGGGGAGGAGGATGAGGAGGAGAAATGAGGAGGAGAAAGGGGGAGGAGAAAGGGGGAGGAGAAAGGGGGAGGAGAAAGGGGGAGGAGAAAGGGGGGGGAGAAAGGGGGAGGAGAAAGGGGGAGGAGAAATGGGGTGGAGAAATGGGGTGGAGAAAGGGGGAGGAGAAGGGGGGGGGAAGGAGGAGAAAGGAGGAGAAAGGGGCAGCAGGATAGGGGAGGAGAAAGGGGCAGCAGGATAGGGGAGGAGAAAGGGGCAGCAGGATAGGGGAGGAGGAAGGGGTAGTAGGAAAAAGGAGCAGGAGGATACGGGAGTAGGAAGGGTTAGTAGGAGAAAGGGGCAGGAGGATAGGGGAGGAGGAAGGGGTAGTAGGAGAAAGAGTCAGGAGAAAGGGGCAGGAGGATAGGGGAGGAGGAAGGGGTAGGAGGAAGGGGTAGGAGGAAGGGGTAGGAGGAAGGGGTAGGAGGAAGGGGTTGGAGGATGGTGAGGATGATGGGGGAGGAGGATAGGGGAGGATAGGGTAGGAGGATAGGGGGAAGAGGAAGGAGAAGGAAAGGGAGGAAGGGGGAGGAGGAAAGGGTAGGAGGAAAGTGTAGGAGGATAGGGGAGGAGGAAGAGATAGGAGGATAGGGGGAAGAGGAAGGAGAAGGAAAGGGAGGAAGGGGAAGAAGGAAGGGGGAAGAGGAAGGAGAAGGAAAGGGAGGAGGAAGGGGGAAAATGTGGGGGAAGTGATGGGGATGGACTCGGCGTCCGAATTTCGTCCTGGAGGAAAAGAACCGTTTCGATGAAACCGCACTGACTGACCGGCAGAAGAAACGATCCGCCGACATATAATTATCACCCAGAATCGATACGAAAATGGTCTCGATATCCTCTCGAACAGGGCTTCACCTCCTTTTTACAAATAATTTATAAAAAAGCAAAGACCTCTTTTACCCGCGGCAGGTTCCGAACCCGCGCTACTGACATTGCAAGGTGAATACGAAAACCACTCCTCCACAAACTTTCTTCGAATTAGATGCAAATATCGAATTTGTATATTTTTATCATTGAATTTTTAGTTACACACGTCATTCTTAAAACCCCATGAAATCATTTACGAACCGACCACACAGGTATAAACAAGAGCAATATCAACTCGAGAATATTCGTGACCATGAGGTGATCAGTTCAATCAAGTCTTAGCCATTATTGTTATTGTCCATTTCTCTCACGTTCATTACCTTGTCCGAAAAACAAATGACGCTCGCCATCGCTTCTTTATATTAAACTAACAACAGAAACGGAAGGATCACTAAAGACTCGGCATTTCGATAGACAGATTGTTAGCGTGTCTGGCAATCAATGCTAGGGTCACGGGTTTGAATCCTGCCCAGGACGTTGTTGTATATGTTCGTCTTCGTCAACGGCTGTTTATGAGCTAGTTGTACTAAAATTAAAATAAAAAGGAGGCGCAGTTTCGCCCACATGGCCGCCTACGTACAATACGATTTATCTCTAAGTATCATCAAGCCAAGAGTGGAGCAGAAAATATATATACACTCTTACATGAAAGTAATCTAAATAAACTCACTTCAATAGATAAACAATATAAATTTCTCTTCCTTTCCCAGTAATTAATTCTTCAACAGAATATAACGAATAACAACTGCGCAACCGACAGACATGTTTCAATGGAACGGCCAAATTGGTTCTTCAAAACTTTTTCAGAATGGAGAAAAAGTTCAATTCTTAAGAGTTTAAAAACGATAGTTGAGTACAATCACATCATCAGTTTAACGAATGCGGCGTTATATCGATAAAAGCACTACCTATTAGAAAGAAAACGACAATTTCTTCCGATTCATTCCATTTCACCACAAATCGTCTTCCGATTCGTTAGATCATCAGTCACTTTACCATTCCAATCGCCATAGGCATGCACGCAATTCCTAATGGCCTTACTTTATTCAAACCTTGGAATTTTCCTCTGCAAGGAGTTTAATCTTTCATAACAACTGACTCGGATAACTAGCCTGCTGGCAGTGAACGCCTCCGGTACCAAGGAGTGTCCAGCCATCAAGTGTGGGCTCTTAAATATTTTAAACAAATCAATGCATTTCGTCACGCGTCATTCGGATCCGACAGAATTGTCGAATTTAACGGAGACATTTTGGAAAGGCGGTGACTTGTTTGCTGCGGGATCATTCTCCTTAATCTTATAAATTCAAAATGTGTTCTAGAAGCGCATAGTCACGGCGTATACATAAAAGACCTGTCAACACACCAGATAGTTTCATTTGGAAGCGTTCTGAAATTAGCACACATTTACAACAAGGATTCCATTAAATAACACTGGACTCCAGATGTTGGACGTGTTGCGTTTACTTTTTCCTCCTTGCAGCCTTGAAATATAGATTATTCAAAACACTACCGGTTGTTACGGAATCGAATATTTTCCCTCCACGCAACGTCCCATTGAAAATGGCTAGCAAGACTGCCAATTATTGCATAATCACGCAGAATGAGGAAAAAATCTTCTCCAAACAAATATTCATCCATTTAATGACCACACTGCATTGCGCCACGTTACGAGGTAACGGATCTTAAGTGTTGTAAACGAAACTCCATTCTACTTTTTTTAATATCTCCGCCTAAAAATGATCAATATAAATAATACGCCTAGTAAACCTATTGAGAAAACAGAAACAAAATAATTTCTTCAGTAGCATATCAACAGAAATGCTTAAGATTGAACTGAGGTGCAGAAATTTAAGCAAAACCTATTACACAGAGAAAACCACCTCCAATTAAACTAAACAAGCATGAAAGTCGATAAGATCTCGATCACGATAGGAAGGAACCTGTTGCTCACGTCGTCCTTCATCAAGGATATTCGACAACAACCTCGTTCTCCTCATAACGGCATCTTTCGTCATTCCAGTTATTTCCTTTGGTGAACGCTTGCAAATTAATAATTCTCTCCAAACATTTTACCCATGAAAACAAACGGCAACTGCGGAAACGAAAAGACAGAAACGAGACCTCGGTGATGTCTCTTCGCGACAAATCGAAATGTGGGAGTGGCCCAAGATGGAATGGAATGGCGGCCAGCGGTCGAGATAAACTCCCCTTTGAGTGTAATTTCCCCCCTCTCTCTCTCCGCTTTGCTGGCAACACACTCCCTCCGCGTTAAGATGTTCACGACGTGAGGTTGAATTCTCCAAGGTTGAAGACTATGACAGCGCCCCTTCGACAAAGGGACGGGGAGCGAACAAGGCATTTTACGTAAGCTCTTTTATCACTCGAGAATGAAAATCGCAATTCCTTCTTTTCACTCTCTTTCTCAAACGCAAGGTCGCCATCGCAGCGAACCTACGAAGTGCTGCGATAACTATGGAAAAGGATTGATCTTCGTCCGCGAGCCAACAGAAGTAGAAAGAGGGGCGAGAAAAAGGCATAACATACATCGGTCGTTCAAATCTCCTCCCTAAAGACAAAGAAGAGCATGACAATATCGCAAACGGATCCTGTTGTTGAGAACGCCATTAAGGACTGACTCCGCGTCGTAGAGAATCAGAAAAATGAGAAGACGTGATCGCGGACCCATCCGCCACATTACACGAACCGTGCATTCCTCGTCCATCTTCCAACTGACATCGACGACAAACTCCTTGTCAGAACTCCAACCTCTTCCCTCCCCCTTCTCCCCCTCTCTCTTTACTCGTCAGGTAGCTAGAACCCGAAAATACTCTCCGAAGAGAAAGAGAATCTTAAGCCGCCTCGACTACTGTTCGACGCGAGGGCGCCACGCACACCCTAAGAGCCTCCGTCTCCATGGCCGCACGACAGGGTCTCCTAATTCCGATAAAAAAACATCTTCTGCCTAAGTTTCAGTTGCTAGAATCAGTTCAACCTGCATCCACACAGCGAATGGGCAGAACAGCTCTTTCGGAGAAACCAAATTACATCAATTTGACACTTATGTCCTCCTCAGACATCAGGAACCGAAAGTAATACATATCCATCCCTTTGCATCAAGACAGGCATAATAGTGCCGGTGGTGTAGTGGTTAGGACGCTGGCTGCTACTCGCCCGATGCTTGGAAAAGTCATCGGGTACGAATCCTGAGCGAGTAGGATTTTTCTCGAGGTTACCCGGCCCCCTGTTTGCATAGTTTGAGGAGACCGCGCAAATTCAGCTGTTCCGTCCTTCGGAAGGGACGTTAAGCTGTTGGCCCCCCTGGTGTTCTTCGTAAGAGCAGGCAAATGTCGGCACCGGGTTTCCCTCCTCCCTCCCCGGTTATTCATTGCACTACCTCTGAGATACCCATTTGTGCTGTAAGAGAGGCGAATTGACTGGGCATTCAAACAAACAAACAGGCATAATGTTGAAATATTAGGTCATTCACTGAGGAACTTAACACAGGAAAAAATACCCAACTCGACTGAATTTTTTCAATAACCGAATGTCAGTTGTGCGATTTATGCGACAATGAAAAGCCATTACATGAAAGGCTTAATCAAATCCTTCGCGTACACACGACTGGGCGGCTGAGACCTATAGGATTCCATGTTATATTTTTCTGTTAATAACAACGGTGTTGTTTATTATATTTATTGATAGAAAATAAACTAAAATGACGTAAAAAAGCAAATAATTTACATATTATTGAACAAAAATAATAAAAAATTAAACCAAGTTGTTCATGGTCTAATGGCGCGTGGTCATATAGACCCCACGCCCACTTATGGGTTTAAGGCTAAGTAAAAACGAGCGATGTCAGTTTATTGGGGGCGCAGGATCTCGTAGTAACAACTTTCAGATGAAACCCAAACTGCGGAACACGAGTAAGTAGTTCAGCAGGGGTGGAATAATTACGACCGAAAATTTAATTATCCCGGAGAAAAAAATCTACTCAAATCTACGCGGAAACGCTTTAAGCACTGAAGTTGCAAAGGAGATCGCCCAAGAAAATGAATTAGGAGGATACCAGTAAAAAAATAAACGTATACGCAGGTCGTACATCCGTTTTAGGAACGAGGCGAATTAGGTGGTGGTTGAAAAAAAAGCCGAGGTGCGGGCGCAATTACGGTGAAAACGGGACAAGGAAAGTCGATTCGCATTAGAGTTTATGGTGATTTGGGTGCATTTCATGGAGTTTTAGTCAAACAGGACGATGTGAGGAGAGATAATGGGTCGTCGGTTAATGCACTCGCTGAGGTCGCGGCACTCCATTTCAAGAGACTGGCGCCGCAAGGGGTGGCCGGGGTGGAGATATGGCGGGGCGGAGATATGGCGGGGCGGAGATATGGCGGGGCGGAAATATGGCGGGGCGGAGGTATGGCGGGGCGGAGGCGTGGCGGGGAGGAGGCGTGGCGGGGCGGAAGTGGGGCAGAGGGGAGGTAGGGAAAGGGAACGTGAGGGAGAAAGGATTCGGAGCAATCCTTAGGACACTCGTAGCGAGGGTCAGTGGAAGAGAATTACTAATAGTAAACAAAATATTCGACGAAAAGAAAAATTATATTCTTCCAAACAACAAGATTTAGGTGACCAACGCACGAAGACTAGTCTTGAGCCTCGCTTCAAAAAAGCGGACATAAAAACAAATGCCGGCACCGTAAAAAAAAATTTCCGATGCCAAACTTAAACATTAAGGCCACAGACTAATATAAAGCATTGAAAATGATTAAGTTCTCTAATGTAGACATTTAACTCTTAACAAATTCCACTTGTGAAGAGTCGACTTTGTGGAAAGATTCCATAATATAAATAAAGACAATTACTGTAGTGGAAATTTACAATAATTGTCTTTATATTTATTATTATACTTTTAGACGAATGGAAAACCTTTCCACTAAAATTGAGAGTTAATTAGATTTGCGATTTCCCTCTTTATTCCTTCCTGGGAACGGGACTATTAAAAAATGTATTTCGATGAAATTTTAAAAATCCCTATTTCGCAAGTAGAAGAGAATTTCCTGGTTATAATTTCCAAAGATGACAGATGCTAGACGAAAATCGCCTGTTAGCAAATAGTCGCTCGTATTTTTTTACATCATACATGAGTAGTGGGGCAGCTAATGGGAGGGCAGTGGGGCATTTCCTCCCTCCCCAATATTGCAAATAATATTCGAGCTGCGACTGCTTCCGCATTAATTTAAAATTTAACTTTAAAATAAATATATTTACTAAATTACTGCTACGACGTTTTAAAATTTTATAGCGACGTTTACCAGTTATTAATGGAAATTATAAAAGAAAAAATTATAGGGTAATCTCCTTATGAAAAAATGCCCATTATTGTTTGCTACCCGCAAAGTAAATTCCTGGCTGCACCATCATTTTGGATCGCCGATCGGATATCCGTCCCTTTGCGCGAGGAAACCTCAAGAAACAAAACTCGATGGAAATGGAGAAACGAGGTATTAAGGGCTGTGGAGCGACCCCCGCGGTCGCCGCATTGAGACGAGAGAGAGGCGCCTTGCAGAAGCGGACGAGGACCTTAATAAGGGATGGAGGCGACCAAAGTGGAGGAGGCGCAGGGTACGTTTTTTGCCGCGCCTTTTATCTTTTTAAGGGAAAACGGAGTCGCTCACACGGCCTGATTTTATTCTTCGATGGAAAGGACGAGAGAAGAGAAACCTTAGTCCGACTGATGACGGACTTACAAGTCGCTAGCAAGCGGCGTGGAATGCGCGAACCAGAGGGGGGAAAAACGACTCAAGGCAATTAAGAGAGCAAGGGTGGATGAAAAAGCCATCGCTTATCCTACGACATGCATTCACCGAACGCATTGGCGCTATTCCGAGTAAATAAGAAATAACAAGGACTCGGAAACAACAAACAGTTGGAACCATGCCTACGTGCTCGCACCGCTTTGAATGAAATCTAAATCAAATAATACTTTGCCGAGGAAAAATAACAATGATTAGATTAACCGATTGATCAATTGGAAACGTAAATGCAACATTCCTCAAACTCCAAATTACCTCGTATTAAAAATATCCTCGTGAAATACGCACAGATATAACATCTAGCCATCCAAGATTTTGAAAAGATAACATCAAAATCGAAGAAAGAATCGAAATCCACCTTCAAAAGAACCGAGTTCTTCGGAGATCGCTGGACGCATTCTCTGGTTTAGGAGGTGCGGGATTCACGGGCGGATGAGGCGAGAGGAGGGAATAAACCCATAGAGCACTCGGACACGGGTGGAGAGGTGTAGAAGAATGGCGGCTTGGACACCCGTGGATGGGTGGGAGGAAGAGGCGCGCAGGGGAGAGAGGGAGGGAGTAGGAGGTACGCAGGCGAGAGGGAGATCAGCGGCGGCCTCTATGGTCGCTGCTTCCGCCGCCATCGGTTGGGCAGCTGCCAGTCGAAAGAAACCACCTCCACCTTCGATAGCCGCACCACAGCTGCTCAAACCGTTCCACGAAAGGGAGAGAGAGCGGTTTGATAGCAAGGTCGTTCGCGACGGAAACTCTCCAAAGACGCAGGGACGACCCTATGAATTATCTTCGGACTGAATCGCAACATGAGCATTTTCATTTCCTTGGCGTGCTCCACGCAATGTTAGAAAACATTTCGATGGCAACGTAAAGGGAAGAGAAAAACCGAACGCTTTTAGGTACATTTCTCTAAAAAGAAAAACGCGCCTCTGGAATTTAGCTCGTCTATACTCTAGACCGGTGTTTTTCAAACTTTTTAATAACACGGCCAGTAGCGGATTTGAAGTAAGGCCAAAGTAGTCAATGGCCTAGGGGCGGCGAGTTTTTGGGCAGCAATAAAAACGGGATTAGAGAGTGGAAATAAAAAATAATATTATGCAGACTTTTGATGAATTAAACTATTATGATCCGTAGACGGACGGATGGACAGACAAACCATATAAATGAGCGATTCTTTCAGGAAAACGGGGCGGAAAATAATTTGGCCTAGGAGCGGGATATTTCCAAATTCGCCACTGAACACGGCCCACTTGAACTTCCACAAATTTCCTGCGGCCTACCCAGTGCCGTAATAAGGAAATTTGCGACCCCAAACTTCCTTTTTCTCATCTTACAGTGCTTTTTTAAATAATTTGGATCAACAATTAATCAAAAAGCTTTTCGCGGTCAACCGGCTGAGAACCGCTGCTCAAGACGTTTCCAAAACTGGGGGTCGCGACCCACTGGAAGGTCGTGAAAAGGTTTGCAGAGGGGTAACAAGAACAATATACAGTAGGGTCTTAAGAGTAGGCGAACTCAAGTACGCGACTCCGCTCATATGCGACTGACCCCAAGTTTTTTGTGAATTTTACCGACATTAGTGGTGGTGCTAGTGGTGTTGAAAATGATCGAAGAAGAAAGCTCATAATGTGAGAACTTTTGAAGAAAAACACAAGATTTTTGACTTATTAAGAAGTGGGGTCTCAAACTCGGAGGTTGCGCGGCGGTTCAACACGAACGAATCGTCCGTGCGTTGTTAAAATTCGTGAAAGGGAAATACGCAAAGCAGTGGAAGAAAGTGCATCAGCGTACATGGTTTATGGGAGTTTGCGTAGTTTTACCTTAGTATATGTACAGTAGTGTTTTATAGGGGAACGCCAATTTACGCGAATTCGCACATAAGCGGGGGTACCAGAAACCTAACCCTCGCGTATTTCGAGACCCTATTGTATATATTTTTTACTTTGGCGTAAGGGTATGTTAAGAATAAAATAAAATTTATCGCAAATAAAATAGATATTTATATATTTTTTAAAATTAATATCACATTTAAAATTTAGTAGTAGATGGATGGGCTCAAGGGCGTCGCGACAAGGTCGACTACTTTAAGAGGGTTCGCAGAAGCATGAAGTTTGGGAAATGTTGCTCTAGACGGATTTTGCTATTTAAGAATTCTATTGACAATACTCAGTCAGAGAAAAAGATAAAAATTTTAATTCTCGAATTTCGCGTGAGAAACGCGCCAGTTAATGCCTCGCATCTTGCGTGCATCGTTCCTGATAGTTTTGAAAAAGGTCTTTCGTCAAATCCGTCCACTGCCACCGACACTTTCGTTGGCAGACGTGCAGGTGAAATGCGATGTAGACGACTCGGGATGCGAGGATAGGGTCCACAAAGGTCGCACCAATAGCTGCGATCTCCATCCTCGGGCGGCTCGCGTAAGAGGGGAATGAGGAACAGGGTCCGCGGGACGAAACAAGTACGTCGCAAATACCCCTGCGTGGGTGACCTACATCCGATGGATATCATTCGAGGTAAAATCGAGGTTATTTTCTGAGTCAAATGAAATGAAATTGATTATGTTACGTCAGTGTCCAAGTCACAATTTATCGAATCAACTGCAAGTAGGCTAGACTCCAAGTAGGAAAGTGTCGCACTGATGGAGGCCATTTCTAGAGGTGCCGACAAGCCTCTACGAATCAGTTACTTGGCAATACTATATAGCACGAGGCGGTATTTTTTATGGCCGAGAATGGTTTCGCGTGATACTATAGTCTCCGTACTGCACTCGTTTTCATTTTCTTATTCAACGTGTAAAATACGTGCTTCATACGTTCACGCGTATTTTAAAAGTATTTCTCCAAATCACCGGCACTCCAACGTGATTAGAACAACTAAAAACTCGTGTTGTGCGTTGTTTTCTAGTAGCTTACGAGTAATAAATCGGTACATAAATACATTCTTTAATAATTATCTAGAACGAACGAAATTCCCAGTCACACGTCTTCACTAAGGTCATACTTTTTACATAGTAGAAGAAATGAAGGTGAAGAAATCGCTTAAACAAACGAGGTGCGACCGGTTAACATCAAAACACATTTTGGCGCCGAATTCGTCGAGCAGAAAAGATTAATGGCCGACGAGCTGTATTCCGAGACCCGAGTTCCGGACGGAAATCATTGCGATGACTTAAGCATTATCAATCATCACGTCGAAATGACTGCAACTGCAGTGATACATTCAACTCGTAAGCCAATCGATCATTCGTTAGTCGCCACAAGGGACATATTTAATTTTGAATACATAATAGTTTATGCCAGCAGAGATTTATTAAGCCTACTAGTGATTTCAGAAAGAAATCTTTCCTGGACAAGAAAACTTGACGAAACTATCAAAGCGATGTTATGTCATCGTACTACCCAACTCAACGGTTACCCCAAAACTCGCCTTCTTCTGACGCTTTTAAGCCAGTTCCGAGGTAGAGTCACACAAGACAACCCGCAGCGAGAACAAGAATCTTCCTAGCAAAAGAAACTGCAGGTACACATCCTAGCCTGAACTACAAATTTTGGAGGCTGTTAAACCGAATAAGCTCGATTCAAAAGTAACGGATTAAAAGAAATGAACGTTTCAGAAAATCATCGAAACGAGAAGTTTTTACAAGACAACTAGAAATATTCGGAGAATCCTGAATATTCTAACGGAAGGAGAATTTAATGTTGGCCGAATGTTCGCGTGAAAAGAGAAAAAATGAACGCTTACATATACTGATACGAGTAAATAAAAATGTAGCTCTCTTACCACGATACACCAGCTGGGGTATTACATCTCCATACCCATTTCTAATTCCAGAATTTTCGCACGCCGGCCACGGTCGTCTCAAAGACGACATAAGACTCACGGATCATTAGCTATGGTATACGTTCCAAGTCGTTTTTAATTTTTAGAGAACGACTTTACGACGAGCTGAGCGCGCGCTTAGCGGCGGCCAACATCAAACGGCAGCGAAATTCTCCTCGTTCCATTCTGTAGCCTCTCGGGCAACAACGGTTGGAATTCGAAAGGGGGACAATTAGCAACCGAAGAACGACTATCCACCTGGAGCTGCTATAGGGCGAAATCGAGTTTGCACAAAGAACTCGTACCTCAGGAAAACTCGCAACGAGTGTTTTGTTATTGTCCGAGGTTTTTCTTTCTTTCATCGGAACTCATCCCTGTTTCGCGCTGCCATTTAACTTCCTTAATTTGCTCATTCTTTATACGTCGGATCCTTTCTAAACGAGAATATCAAATAGTAAAAAACAACACAAGCGCCCACGAATACGCCCACGGCAGGATTCGAACCTGCGACACTGTGAATGACAGACGGGCTAATCCCACCCTGCCAACGCCTGCAAATTATCGGAGAACTATTTCGAAAGGACTAGAATAGCGTACGCAATCAAGGAGAAATACAATTTCTATTGCTTATTTCTACCATCTACTTAAACGTCTACTTGGGACGTCTGCGCCTGGAATGGGACTAGAAAATAAATTTAGGCTTTTACAGCGAGAAATTCACGGTCCGTTACATTCCTCGCAGGTCCAGATTTCTCTTCACTTCAAAAGTAGTCAATGCGATTCTTTAATATGATACCTTTTCGTTTTTTACACCTCCAACATCGGACGGAATTAACGCTTCGATGGAGTTCTTTTCAGATTGGAAAAAGTTACCGAAAGAAATTTTTGCCGATTTCAAAAGTATGTCTTCATCACCATCACAACCGCATTCTAAAAAAATATTCCAAATCGAGACATCGTTGTTCGAGCAATATAATCTATGTGATTTATCGAAAACTTTCTCCGTTTTCCCCGCTCTATAAAATTAGTTCAAATTACCTCAAGTTTAAACAAATGAAAGTGCGATTCTGCTACAGCTCCAAACGAATGTTTCCGATTTTTGAACAGAACCGTGACCGCCCCAACGGCCGAAAAAAACGAACAGAAAAACGGAAATCACCGGTCCATTTCGGGAGAATGTCGATTTTAACAGTGGGAAGAAGCGCCACACGCGGCCGCAAATGACAACAAAAAATTACTCACCTGATAATTTATCAACCGGGAGAAACAAAACAAAAAAAAACAGTTCGGACGAGGAAAGTCTCTCCTCTCGGTCGTTGGAGAGTCGACCTCCTGATGTTGCGGGTCGGCGTCCCCGGATCGAACCCGATCCACAGGTGGATCAGCTTAATTTAAGCGTCTTGGCTTCAAAAATTCGCGTCTTCCCGCGACACTTTCAGCGGCGGAAACGGCACACACTAGGCGGATTCGAAACGACAAATAAAGCGTCTTCTTCGTTAAGAGGCACTAACGAGTCCACGAGCGACGATCCAGTCCTTGAAAATTTCTTTCGCCGAATATTCCACGGCCACACGTTCACACATCCCGTCCAGTCATAGACCATCCATCACCGGGGCTTCCGAAATAAAAAATCCCCCGTTCCAAAACCACACCGGCGATAGAGTCGAGAGGGGCTCGCAAAACCCGTTGGAGCGTGTTCCACGGATTTCACTCCCTCCGGATTAAAATAAAAACAGCGTAGAAACAGTCACGCGAGAAAACTCCTGACAACCGTCTCCGTCAGAACGACCCCCGACCAGAGATCACATCCAGCAAAATACGAGGCGGTTGCTAAGGAGACGGAGCTACGGCGGCTTCATCGGCGATCTTTGACCGACACTGCGTCCGACACCAACTTCGCAGAGTACAGGAACACGGGCGAAAATGCGCACATAACAGCACTGCGACAAAATCTTTACACGCAAGACGCGTCGCTCTTCACGGACGATCCAACACACGCGCACACAACACAAGAACACAACTAGGAGCGCATATAAATATGATCGCACTTAACGGGTCGCTCCGGCTTAATTCTCCCTCCGACTTTCTCTGCTCTCTCACGCGCCGAGTACTCGACTGAACGGGGAGAATCGAACCGTCCAACCGTCGACGACCTCAACGCCGCTTCGAAACCGTGGAACGGTTGCACGGTCGGAGGGAAGGGAGGGAGGGATCGAGGGAGAGGGTCCGATCCGGGGGTGAGGGCGGCGGCGCGAAGGATGGGGTGGGTGAGCTCCGGCGCATGCGCAGCGAAAGCTTTGTGGTGTGGACTGCGGCGCTAGAGAAGGGCACAGGTGAAGCAGAAGGAGCGCTAGGGGGGGATGGGGGGTAGGCTGCGGCGGAGGGAATGGTGGGAAGGGGGTGTACGCAGAACGCGAGGTTTCCAAAGAGAGAATAGCACCGAGGAGGATCGTTTTTTTGCTCGTTTTTTTCGTCTTTCTCCTACCTGCAGCACCGCGGGCAATTCAAAACAGTCGTGCCAACTTCCGCGGTTTTCGAGCTATTTCAGAAGGACGTTTAGAAAGTACGTGAGCCGATTGTGAGGGCTGCTTTGCGGAGAAAGTGCACGCGGTGTTTTGAATGGGCGTTTCGATGGAAGTTACGTCTTATGTTAGCGGAGTCGCCGTTTAAAAAGAGAGAGAGAGAGCAGAATAATGGAACGGAAGCGCATTCCTCACGGATTTTATAGACGTCTTGAGTAGATAAGAGCGTGGCATCGTCTTCAGCTATTTAATCTTGCGGACAGAAATGTCTCTTTGGCTCATGTTGGAAATGGCTCAATGTTGAGGAAACGTGAGGAAATAAACAGCGATTTCCTTGGTATGTTTTTTCGATTATTCTAGGTCCAATAACCGGGGATTAATAAGTACTTAATTAACGGACTTTTTGGGGGTGAAACTATGGTGCGTTGTTTATCCGGATCTCAGCTTTTGTTTACAACTAAAGTCGTTAAAGATAAAAAAGGGAGTGTCTATCTATCCGAGGAGAAATTCAAAGTTGCGATAGTCTCGCGTCTTGAAATAAAAGTCACCGTGGCGTTTATCTCAGTGAAACGGTGGGAAAAACTTCGACGATACATGTTGGAAGACTTTTTCGTAATTGAAATTGTATATCGAGCGCTGCAATATCTTAATCCTATTCGTAATCTGATTAGGATATTAAGGAATGCAGCATCTATCATGAAACCTCTATCGAAAAATTTATTGTTGCCACATATTCGAACTTCATGACTTGTATGAAGTTTAATAAATACTCGAAGTATCTCAAGAAAAAATAATTTCATCGTTAAACGAAGATAACCATGCATGAAAATAAGCGGAATGTTGGTTTTTCGCGTGCCATTACAGTCACCGGAAGAGAATCTCCCAAACATGAACCCCGATTTCTGCTAAGGAGTGGCGCCAAAGCTACTTACGACAGACACAAGATTTTGAAAAATTAGGTCTTTCATGGAAAAATGTAAACACCGAAAATTTGGAAGCCCTGCCAAAGGAGGACTTAGCTGACGATCGCGGTGCGCATCTCACCGATTTCTCAGAAAAAAATTCCGATTCTCGCGTTACACTTCTAACAGGATCGAGAAGGGTCATCTTTTATGGTCCGAGAAGACTGAATCGCTTGCTGACCTTATCGTCCATATCGGGACAAACGTTTGCCAAACACGATGTCCTTGGAACCCTTTGCGACCGCGAAGCTAATAAAAACGAAACTTGGGACTCGTGTCTTCAAGGCGGCATTACCTAAAGTGATTACCTGTTCCCACATTTCGTGTTAGAGGAACTGCGTCTCGTGCTTCAACGTTTTCCCTGACGTCATTTATTGGAATTAATGTTCTAAAAATTATTTTTTTTACGCTTAGGTTTAATACATTTTAATGCACCTATCTTATTAGAATGCCCCAATCTACAGCAGTTTTCATGAATTTATAGCATTTTAAAACATCTTTCCGATTCATCATTATTTTATTACTTTCTCCATATACGAAGTACAGAGAAAGTATTGTTTTCATGAAAAAAATCGAACTCGAGATTTCAACGGAAATACACGTTTTAAGGTCCCCTGAACACGTTTTGGCTATTTTCTCGATGATGTCTGTGTGTCTGTCTGTCAGTCTGTCTGTGTGTGATAAATTTTTGTGGGCGCTCTAACGCAAAATTTCATATTTAAAATTTTTATAAAAGTCACAAGAACTGATTAGTTTTTGGTAAAAATCTGTCAACCGGAAGTGGGTGTTTACTCCTGTCTCATATCCGTTATTTTGAAATATGTGTTGCCCACATCAGTTTATTTTTATAAATATTACACCGTTAAGGCAATTTTGGCGATCGACATGAAATTCTGCCTGAAAATGATGTGGGTGGATCAGAGTGATAAGGAAGACTACGCAACTCAAATGTATGCTGTAATAACTTTTTCAAACACCACCGCGAAAGCAATACGTATAAAGGCATTAACACACGTGCATACAAAATAATTGACGAAAAACTTTTAAACATGCATCCATTTTGTTTTTGAACGAATCTTTATATTTATTGCGCTCATGATGAAAAATAGTTCCAGGTCTAATGGAAGCAAATTGGTTCAAAGCAAAACGCGGCACGACGGGCACTGAACCCAACACCCTGCGTCCGAAAACCGCACCCGTAGAAAGAAGAAGACTGCGTTTCTCGCGATTGCCTATTCCAAGAGCAGGGAACTCCAGACCGGGATCTTTGCCCCTTAAGTACATACGTACGAGTACTTTCCTATAGCGTGAAAGCGTGCTCGAAGCGTAATCACCTTCGAAACGAGACGATTTCGAAATAGTTCATCTAAATTTCGACGCGACGCTCCATCGACTGACTGTCTCCCGGTCACTCAAGCCGCGTTCTCACCATTCAATTTTAGTGGACCAACAGTGACGTCATAGGCTGAAACAAAGTTGAACGCAAAAAGTTTAAAGTAATCGAACTTTTGTTGAATCAACTAACAAGATGATCAACTAGGTTGAAAAAAAGTTCTACACGCTTCAATTCAGTTTCAACAAGCTTTCAACTTTTTGTTGATCAACCAAAGTTGAGTGGTGAGAACGCGCCTTAAATAGTCGGATTAATTGCTCTTCGATGGCCATTCGCCTGCATTACCTTCGGCGGTGCGTCTTTTTAAGTCTCATCCGGCGCACGCGCGCCAGGAGACCCAAGGCGACGTAATTCCATCGGAGTCTGGAATACTACCGACGCAAGATCTATATGCAAACGCGTTATCTTGCGGGTGCAAGTGTGCGCTCTCGCTATTCTTTTGTGCGTTCGAGCCACGTCTTGTAAATCACTCACCTAAAACTATCTCGAATGAAATACTGAAGGGGAGATATGGCGAAGAGTGAGGTGGCGCGGAAGGCATTCCGAATCTCGAAATCGCACGCAAAAGGAAGCGGAGATTGAATGGATTTATTCTCTCTAGTTTGAAAGCGTGAAGTCTCTTCTTACGCCCAAAAGACTTTCACAATGTAATAATAGTGACCACATCCGATAACATAAAAATATTTAGATCTGGTGATAAGACTCACAAGAGAGAGAATATTTGTTGAAGCACAATATGGAATTCGGATGTGCTTTCACGGAGGGAGGCGGATAAGGAAAATTTTAAGAAACTCTTAATAAAATAATTAATTAATTAGAGAATTTATCAAAGAATGGAAACATCACAGAACCAAGAGATATTAAGAAGTTGCCGCCAGTTTACCACATACCATGAGCTTCGTTTATCTTCCCAGTATTACAGTAGATAATCAAATTACACGACGCATGAATGACCAAAAAATAGAAAAATGATTATACCGATAAGATATTACAAACGGTTAGGCCAATGCTGCCTAGCGGAATTTTTTTCCGGAATTCCTATTTAGAACCAAAAGGAAGATTCCAAAGCAGGTTTCGATGGCTTTGGATTTTCTAATAAAGCGTTTTTCGAGGATCCAGCTGAAATTGGGATACTAATCCCAGACATGCAGGGACATAAACGGTCGTGCTGCTGAGAATACGAGGGGTAGAATGGACATGTTTTAACGTGGGGAAGAATCGAAAGAGAATGCAGATGATAATAATAATAATTGCTGATTCAGAGAGGCAATGTGCGTATAAAAAAACGTCGATTGCCAAGCTTCGGTTGTTTTCGTTATCATGGAGACGTGCGCAGCGGAGGTGTTCCCTCGAGAAAGCCGTTGTTGCGCAATAGCGTAATTATCTCATTTTTGGGACTTTATGAAAAGATCCGCCGCTTATAATGCTGATAACAGTCAAAAGCTGAGATGCGGAAAATTAGCGTGATACGAATATGGCATCATGCATTAAGCTCTCCTCCTACCTCCATAAATAAAATTTTATTCTGAAAAGGAATGATTTTATAGGCAGATGGTCCAATTCAGAGATAAATAATCTCAACGTGTGGTTATGATAATAAAATCGTTAAAAATGTGAATTAAGCTGTGATTATTCTTGTAATGAACACGGTATGAACATAAGAACTAGGGAGGTGCCTTGCCCAACGAAACTGTGGATAATGAAATCCGCGTTGGGGAAACACACGTGGGGTAAAAATTAACTGTATTTAAATTTTAATGCAAATTTATATCGGTAGCGAGTGGTTTGATTTGGCAAATAAATAATTTTTTATTAGCCATTAGCAGCAAAATATATTGGTAACTCTTCATATTTAATTCCAATTGTTACAAAATTCAATTGAAGAATATATTCCAGCAGAGCAGGAATATTTTGTGTAAACTTTAATCAAAAACCATTAGGTAATGGAATAAAAAACAGAAATCATCCAATGAAACTAATCGATGAAGTTAATCAATAAAATTGATCACTTATGCTCAATCTGTACCTGTAAAAATACAGTTTTTAATCCAGGACTATGAATACAGAGATACCTTCAAGCAACGATTTTGCGAAGTATAGCAAATAACATTTCCAAAGTAGTTTTACATAGTTTTTCTACCGTTTATTACTGCCAACTTGGTTAGTGCGAATTGTGAATTTTTAAAGGCCTTTAAGTATAGTAAATGGTTGACCACTTGTCACTGTCAAGATCAGGTCACCCCTGAAAATGCCCACATCGTGGGTGAAATACAATGGGTTTTTAAATCCTCTTTTTTGGCTATAGGAGTGTTACTTTATTTACTTTGTTTAAGCCAAAAGTTATTGAGCTAATATACAATACCCTTTAAGTATGTTTATTAGTTTGTATTTATATCGATTGTGATATTTGGCATATGGCATATTCGTAGAACATGATGAAATAGAAAAGCAAAAGTATCTGCTCAAAGTATAATCGTCGCCCAGTTGCCTCCAAGAATTTCTCCGTGACAACCTTGAAATTATGTCTTAACGGTCTATTGGACACTGTCCATCTCCCATCCCCTCCCGAATCTTCAACCGGTCCAGTCGGCCTCGGCGCCATAGTCGGCTGCAGATCTAATAGGCCTCGCTCCTTCGAGGACCAGGTTTCGATTCCCGCTTCGAGAACGTCTCGTCTGTAATGTCTATTGTTTTTTTTCGATCAAGCCCAATGCAACCGTTTCTTTCCAATTTTAAAGAGAACGAAACACCGGCCAGTTACCAATAAAACGTAGACGAAACGTGTGTCGAAAGATTTCATATTATGTAGATATTTTCATAAAATAACCAGCCATGCGCATGCTATTGAGATGGATTCAACAGACGATCTCAATCTATAAGCTGGGTTCAAGCAAATTTGAAAATTTGGGATGGTCTTTTTGCCCTTCCTTTGGCTTCTTGTGACGAATAAGTATTACATGTCTATCCACTAGGGATTAGTGCATTAAAATTAGTATAGTATTTCGCGAGAGTCTAATATTCCTGATTTCAATTTTTCACCATCTAATATAATTTTAGTAAAAGAAACCGTTAGCAGTGAAACCTAAAACTGTCAATATTTAAAACAGAATGGAAGCATGATACGAAAAAGCTTGCTGAGGCCATTCAAGAATATCAGATTTTTATTTCTCGCGAGCAAATAAAAGAAAAGTTTAAATAATCCATAGAAAGCCAGCGTCTAGTACTATAAGATGAAAATTGACAAACTAATTCTTATGTCGGTCTAATGCTGAAAAATATGAGTTGAATACATTCTAACATTTGCAAGCTTGTACGCCAGGTTGGGTTTCGAAGCCTGCCATTAGTCAAGAAGACGTACATAACTCATTCATATCAACCAATGAAGAAATTCCGCATGATTTGATGTATTTCGGCGAAATGTACTCTCTGGAATTTCCAACCGATAGTGAGTGTTCGATATCTAAAACATCCGGAATGTTTTATGAAGTGAAAAAGGAGAAGTCGTATTGTGACTTCTAAATACGCAACAGCAAATTTTATCTATATTATTTTTGGACGAGTTGGCATTAACATCAGCGCTCATCATTAACCGTCGGCCCCCAAGAAAATTTTGATAATCTTGCGAGTTATCACTCATTACATTAGAAATGAAATTCACTTACTCCTTATGTAATTTTAGCTTAAACTTGCGTCACCAATGGCTTTAAAATGTGATTTGTTTTAAATGGACAACATTTGTTTCTACGTATGTTAATTCCGTCATCGAGCTCCAATCCCCCATCTCTTAAGAAGAATGCCATAAAAATCATCGGTCAGTTACCGCGATCGTTCAAATAATACGCAATGGCTTCTTCCAATATTTTTGTGTCTTCTCTCTCAAGGGAAATCAATGTCGATATAAGCAAGAAAATTAACTAGGATGAGTTAATGTCCGCCAAACGCCGAGGTTTAAGGTGTGCGGTGAAATTTTCCCCTGTAATTTAAGTTCAGCATTCTTCTCACCCAGGTCTCATGGGCCGAATTGTTTTCGTTATTTCACGTCGTTCGTATGTCATATAAAGGACAATGGACAGCCGAATATGTATACATTAAACTCCTGATTTACGAACACCATGCGTTCCTAAAAAGTAGTTCGTAAACCGAAAGCACGTAAGTCGGGAGAGATTTCTTCATAAATGCAATGTTAAAATCATTGGATGTGTTCGAAAACAATTTTTTTCTCTTATACGAGCATAAAAATGGAGAACGTAACAAATTATAATATATTTTAATTATAACTTAATCATTCGTTGGATTTGGTGACAATTTGCACATTAAGCGGAGGTTTGGGGTAGAGCTCCTACGGGTGTGAGGGCAGATTAGTAGACGTGTCATTTTCCATACGCGCATACACACCCATGACATGGGTTGTCGTATGACTTTCTGGCTGCCATTGGAGGAAACTACTAGATTTGTAGCTGGTGTTATTGGTGTGGGAGAAGGTTCAGAGCTTTCAACATTTATATCAGAAGACATGTGCCGCAAAGGAATGAAAAAACGCATCCAAGGAGGTCTGACGCGAATGTCGTTTCAGGTCTTCCTCGATAATCAAATCCAGTGCTTCATGAATCTTAGTTAAAAATAGGGACATATTTTTCATTGTAAGTTGACCTCTCTCTCTCTTACTGATTCCTTCCCTAATTCTTCCACGCCGATGTAGCGGCCCGCTGTTGCTCTAGTTGCGTTAGTTCCTCGTTGGTGAGTCCTACCTCGTGGCTTTCCAGTACTTCTGCCACATCATTTTCGCCCACCTCCTCGAATCCAACATATTTCGTGATTTCCTGGTGAACTTCATGCACCGGCGGGTAGTTGCCTCGTGCACTGGCCATATGGACTTGCAAACGGCATTCATAGTAGTGCTCTTGACTTAATTCCACGAATATCCAATATAAGTGATAGCGTTCATGATATTAAAACCACGCCAAAAGTCGCGGATACTGAGTTTGTCCGAACCATCCGTCTCACATAGCAACTGAGTGAATGTGCGTCGTTAGTCAAGTGTTTTTAAATTGTCGATTATTCCTTGATCCGTATGTTCAATCAGTTAAGTGGTATTTTTACTTTCTCCATATAAGGGGCAAGTATTATATTCATGAAAAAAATCGACTTCGAGATTTCAACGGAAATACACGTTTTGAGGTCCCCTGAACACGTTTTGACCATTTTCTCGATTATATCTGTTTGTGTGTGTGTATGTGATAGCTTTTTGTGGGTGCTCTAACTCAAAAACGATTGATCAGGTCAACGCGAAATTTTATATTTAACATTTTTATAAAAGTCACAAGAACTGATTAGTTTTTGGTAAACATCGTTCAACCGAAAGTGGGTGTTTATTCATGTCACTTATCCGTTATTTTGAAATATATGCTTTAATATTTGATAAATGTAAAAATGTATTGAAATAAAGTTGTAGGAAATTTAACTTTCTACAACCTTTGTTTGAAATATTTTTCCATATAATGAATTTTTTAAGAGATATCTTATAATATTAGCTGCCACCACCACGCTACCTACCGACGACTGTTGTTAACAATTGACAGTTACATCTTCCTTAGTAACGCTCCTTTTTATTTTCTTAAAATTTGAAGCTTTGTGGCTATATTAAATATCAGAAGGCTATGGTTTGAGTTTATTTCTGTTCTTTGTAGTCTAAAATTGTCTCGGCTTCTTAAAATATTTATTATTATGTAACCTATTTGGAATTTTTAGAAATATTACAGATATGGAGAAAGTCATGTGGTGGCCACCACCGATTTTTTGGTAAAGACTCCACTCTTACCTGCACAGAAAGCTCTGCTAGATTCTGAGGGCGGCTTGGCGCATTGTCTAAAAATAACAGCACTTTGTAGGGAAGGTTGTTTTTGTGCAATATTGCTTTACTGTTGTACAAATATACTCAACTAACCAGTTCTGGAAAACATTCATTGACTTTCTTGTTGGAGCGCCATATCAGTGGAAGGTTTACCTTTGAAATCCCTTTCATGGCGGGGGGGATTTTCGGAGTGATAAAATAACAGAGGTTTTAATTTCAAGTACCTCTCTGCATTACCTCCTAAAAGAAGAATAAGGCGATCCTTAGCTGCCTTAAAACTGGATGCCGTCTTTTCTCCTGTCGAGATGAAAGTTTTTAGTATATAGCCACTTTCTTTAATAATTATTTTCACTTTAGTGTATAAATTGCCAGCAGCTTTGTTTGCGCTAACTGCTTCTCCAGTCACTTTCAAATTGTGTAAGCTATGACGCCTCGTAAAACGTGAAACCCAGCTGTTACTCGCGCTATAAGTTTCCATAGTTGAACTCTCCCACTCACTGCGATTTAGTTCCTCGTAAAGACTCTTAGCCTTTTCTTTAATCACCATAGTGCTAACTGGCGCATTTTTTGGGCTTTGCTCTCAATCCCAACATTTAACAAACTCTCCATATTCTCCATTAAATTACTACGATTTTTTTGGAATTGCACTGCACTGGAAAGTATCACGGAGTGAGCACATTCCATGATTCTATCTTTGCTATCACAGTTGTCTCAGATAAGCCAAAATCACGCGCAATATCGGTAAGGCCGGCACCTGAGTAAAATTTTCAAGTCAAGTGTCCGAGCGTATTCTTTCGCACTTCACCAAAAGTTGTGAAGCCAAAGGAAGCAAACATTTTAATCAGGTAAAACGATTAACTATTGTTCGGATTGAGGTGCTATAAAGTTAAGCTACGCCAACCACGGTTTTGGTTACCAAGGTTAACTTTTTATAGTCTACAAAAAACCGACACAGTACATAGGTTGCGAATCTATACCACATCCTTATTTATTTATAATTATTCATGACTTTTTATACCTTTATCTATCAATTTCATTTTTCGTGTTGTTCAAACACAAGGCGCATATGCTAATTTTCAGGTTGTTATAAAATTTAGATGATTTAACTTATTGGAGTGCTGGAAAATACGGTGTTTTATGCCTAATAAAATGTCTAACGTTTTACAAACTCTTATGCTCTTTGTCGTGGCATCCAAGGTTTTGGTTGACAACAATGATTTTTTCCAGGTACGTAACAAGAGACGGACACGCAGACGCATTGCTATAAATATTACGGTCAACAACAATTTGCACCGATAGCTTTTCACAGTACCTTTGCGTCATTTTATGACCCCTATTCTGCTTCTGCAGCTACTGCACTCACACGTCAAAGTGTGAAGTGATCACCATCAATCAAACAATGCATCAACTCATGACCATTCTCTCTTATCGATAGCTTCATTTCGACTCTTTTCGAAAGATTATCCATTTCGGTAGATGAAAGTGAAACTAATTCGATTGCATAACTCGATTGGGTTAGTATACTCCATGATATCGGGTTAGAATAGGGGTGGGCAAACCTTTAACGTGGTGGGCCGCATTTCAAGTCGGAACTTCTTATGCGGACCGCATTAACAGATGAAAATGCTTCGACAGGCCACGTTAGGGTTAACATCGGTAGTTATTTGAGATAATGCTAAGGATCCTGTCAGTGAAAACCAATAATTACTAATCTATTAGCTCCAAAAAGTCACAGGAAAATGTTTTCCGGCCATAATTTTAAGCTACAAATATGAAGTTATCTTTATTTTATATTACGGTTGGCTTTCATAATTCCATAACGGGCCACATTCAAGTTAGTTTGCCCACCTCTGGGTTAGGACTTCATTTTGGTTGAGCCCCTTTGGAATCGGGTCTTGTGCTTTGCTCTTCGGCGAATAGCCAGAAATCTCAAACGGCAACTGAAATTCACTCAAAACAATCCGCGTTTCCATGTAAATTCGTAAGATGCAATTTCGCAGCTTTCGTAGTCACAGGAAACGGTTCTCTGCTCGCGAGGATGGCGCTCTTCTCATCCGCACCACTAACACTAAAATTGGCAGCCGTGATCGTCGTATTCGACGACTTAAAACAATCCATGCCATGGAAACATGTTTTCGCGGAGCTATTGCTTTCATTAATTTCCTTCGTGCACCCAAAACCCTCCATCGTTTCGTCTTCCTTGTCCTTAATCGCATGCATCCTCGAGTACGCAAATAATGATTTCAATAAGGAATATTTAACATATCAAAAACATCGACGAATGCGTCGGCAGAGAAACCCCGAGAAAACATTTAAAGGTTCTTATGAAAACATCCACTTGTAATAGTCATCGAATAATTCTCATAGTGGAGATCCCGTAAGTCCGTTTAGTTTAAGTTTGAAACACTTTCAACGATTGTTTGCTGAATATCGTAAGTAGAGCAATGATTTAATAGAAGAATGAACGAATGTAGTCATTCCTGAAGATCCTTTCTCGACCCACCGGTTGAAGATCAGAAATGTTCTCCAAGCGGCGAAACAAAGAAAACATCGCTGGCATTGGATCGTGCAGAAGAAAGCTTCACATCAAGTAAATAACCGGAAGCTGTCCGCAAATAACATGCAAAATATCGATTCTATAATCCACTGCTTATAATTCGGATGATGTCGTCGAGGATGTTTAAAAGAAGCGAGGATGACTGGTAAATCGGTATACGCACCAATATTTAAGGAACTCCGAACGTTCACCCATGTTCCAATTATTCAGTTTGTTTAAAAATACTTAAAAATCTCTAAATAAATTCACGCAAGTACTTCGAGATATTCTAACTCAAAGAGAGATTAATTCCCATTATCACTCAAAGCTTGAAAGTTTTATCGCTCAGGTAATTGAAATTAATCGATATTTTATGGGGACTTTCGCTGCATTCATCAAAGAGGGAAGAACTACGTGAGCATGAATCACGTCAAGTCACATTTCTTAGTTCGGGCATGAAAATTGGACTCCAAGAATTGTGAGTTATGAAAAACGCATCGCGCAAAGCTAATTCCTTCCGCTATCTCACGGCTAAGTAATCCGACACGCCGCCCCCTCTGCTGCATATGCGGCGAAAAAACGAATTCCGAAACAAGTGAGGGAGAAAAGGCATCAAAGCGTGGTATTTCCCAGCGCGAGGCAGAGCGGTTAGGGAGGAGAGGAGGACGATGGGATGGAAAGAAGAAAAACCCGAATTTTTTCCTCCTCCGAGCAACTCTTCTCCCAATCTTCCACGCAAGTGATTCCGCGGTGGCAACGGCCTTAGGCGGGGGCAGCGCCCAATGAGGAAGCGTCGGCTGGTTTGGGCTCCGGGGCGATTACGAGATCCAGACGCAGAAAAACCGTTACTCCAATATTGGAAGTTCATTTGCCACGGCAACCGGCGAAGGCCGAGACACCTTCGGCGGAATAGGCGTTAACTAGTCGAGTAGCGAAGAACTACGAGATCTATTAATTTTACTGAGCTCAATTTAGCCCTAGATCATTGCGAAGGAGGACTGTTTAATCTTTTCTGCTCATAAAGCTAGGTGTAGGGATCTATATCGAGAATTGTGGCTCGCGTTTTCGATACCTTTTTAAGTGCCAAATGGTCACGAGAAATACACCCCGTCAACATTTGACATGCCTAGAAAACGAATAAAACGAGCATGCTGTGATTAATAATGATAACTTAGACATCTACTAACCTACGGAGGAGCAAAGGAGAGCAAACAGCTTCAGAGCACTTTGGTAGCGATATCGAATCTTTCCGTGAGCCCGTATCGTGTACACCATTATATTTTTTGATTTATCCGTCTGATATGGCGAGGGGGTGCAATGAACTTTTAGGCAAACGATTTAAAAATGATATATTCTTTAACGAATTGTTATATTGTAATAAGTCAGCGAATTAACTACTGCTAAACTGGTATGTCCCATATATAATCGAGCTTTTAATCTGAACCAAAAATACGAGGGTTTAAAAACGTTGAATCGGAAAAAATGGACACGGAATTTCACGAAAAGTCGTTATAAAGAGAATCCGGAGGCACTTATTATGCGCCTCCACAATTATTGTCTCAGAAATTCGTGTCATTAAGGCGCACACATTTGCCAACAGAATCGAATAAGGAAATGAACGAAATCAAAGTATAGAGATCTTATACATGCAAAAATTTGCGGTGATCAAGGGCGGATCCAGAAACTTTCCAATCGCAATTCTCCCATCGAATCCTCCACTGCCGACGACCCTATATTCTGAAAATCTCATCCCGTCAGAATATTTCTATCGCTTAGCTTAAGGACCTAATCTATGGCGCATAACAAAGGAATTATGCGTGGAATGGGATTATGTATGCATCCAGTATAGGGCAACGGGGACATCCAAAGGGGAGGGAGGGATCACCCCCTCCCCAACCACTTGGACCCGCTAGCGCGCGTGATATAAGAAGAAGTGGTAATGCACGCCAGAATTAAATTGTGCGCGTTACACTTATTAGTGTTAGCAATTTAAATTTGTTTTTGTCAGTTTGGCAGTCTCGAAAAAGTGATATGATGCATTTAAAGAGTTAATTGATGGTGTTTTCAAACACCTTTTAACGCATACCGCAATTAAATTATACCATATAATTAAATAATTTTAAATTTAAATTTATCTATGGTATTATCTCGTCCCTGACTGATTTATTTGATTTAAATTCTGACAAAAATCTAAAATGCCAAATTTCATGTAAATCCTTCCGGTAATATGTACGAACCGACAGAAAGATATACGGCCGGACGGACGGACAGACGTGAATTTTATTTCAACAAATGCGTAAAAATGAATCCATTATTTAAGCCGGTCTCAATGATATCTAACAAGGAGCGTATATTAACTATATTTTTGAAAGTAGGAAGTGAATTTGGGAATTAAGGAGAAACGTGCTTAATTACCGTATTGACCTGAATATTTTCCGCGTTCTAATATAAGTCACGCCCCTAAAATTTGATGCATAAGAGAGGAAAAACATTTTAATGCAGAAAAACTTGAAACTGCAATAATATTTATTAGCACTATCGCTTACTTTTATAGTTAATCATTTACACAACAATATTAATCACTTTCACTCCAATTACTCTCTTCGTCACTGACATTCGAACGACCAACAATCAGGGTTGTCAGAAAATTTTGGATCCAACCTGATAAAGAATTGTCCGATTTTCCGGATTAATGTAAAAAAAAGCTTTGTAAGCTTTTCACTGTAAAGCAGCACTCTGTTCAGTTATTTACGGTGCAAATATAATGTAATGATTTCAACATTAATTGATAAATCATTAGTTGCGAAAATCAATATGGCTATGACAACAACATTTCCAAAATGTTCGGCGGGCGGCGCTGTCTGCCTGCAGCCGTCTGAGTGTTTACACGCAACGCGACAGTTTTTTTTTAAATAAACGAATTTACAGCAAAAGGAACCCCTCCAAAAAATGAAGAGAATGTGTAAATATAATTCGTAATGGGAAACACAATTTTCTTGGATTGTCAAGTGTCCAAGTGAAGACAACTCTAAGGCAAGGTGCAAATTGTGTAATATTAATTTTACTGCAAGTTGTGATGGCATAAAAGCAGTCATTAAACATGCTAGCACTCAAAAAACATCGAGAATGTGCTCAAACAGTTTCGTCTTCCCAGAGATTGACTACTTTTTTCGCCATCAAAGGCAATCAACAAAGTGAAAAAGTGACTATTGTAGAATCACGGAGTTAAACATAACATATCTTTTCTCGCACAAGACTGCGCTGTAAATGTGATGAAACAAGTGTTTAAAGACTCGGAAATTGTGAAAAAAATTTCTGCTGGTCGTACAAAACGTCAGAAATTGTCAACAATGTTCTTGCTCGGAACAATAATTTCTTCTACACCACACTTCTTTCCAGTTTCTCTGTTACTTATTTCTTCCACGCATTATATTTCACATCTGTACTCTTCTTATTTTTTTATTATTTATGAATACCTTGAAATGATTTTCATTTCACTATATTGATTTGTATTGAATTCTGTACATTTAAATTTATCATATTGTGTATCATAATGGTTAGGTGGAAGAAGGGGCCATATGGCCTCAACCTCGCCGTATTAAGAAATAAATAAATAAATAAATCTTTGATTTTAAAGTTCGCCTCATTCCTTTACTCAGAATCGATGTTCTCTCAGCAAGATCAATTATTTATAAGATATTTAAATATACGGCTGTAGATACTCAAACTGAATGAATGCCACATAGGAAATGCGATGACCAATACGTACAGTAATTCCCTCTAATTCACTAGACTATCTCTATCATTAATGAATTCGATATCGCCTTTGATATAACGTTAGAGATTACAATAATTGCAAAGCCGTGCCCAATTTAGCATCATCTGTATAAAGAGACAAGAAATCTTTTCTCATATCGCTACAAAAATATTTGCTAAGGGTGTTAAAAGCTTTCGGTTAAGCCGCGATAATAATCGCGCCTAGATTTTTTAATTGTCAAATTTGGGAAAAACCTTGCGGCTTATGCTTGGGCCTATTCGGTAATAAACACGTAACAGCACGGTTAATATCGAGATATAATTCATTTTTGCCATAGATGAGAAAGTATGTACAATACTCAGATGCACTTCATCGCCTCGAATAAACTCCATTTCCCGCAGAGGTCGAACAACTCCGAGAGACTTCCCGTTGCCTTTTCCATGGAAACCGCAATCACTCGCTCGTTCGTAAGCGCTCCTAATCGCGACATTTTTCAGCAAGAGTGTCCGCTGCGGGAATTTTTTCGCCCTCCGTCCAATTTCCTCCCCCCCCCCCAAACGCCCCCGACACAACGTATTATCCCGTTTTTATGAAGCGATCTTCAGATTGCTTCGTCCTACCAACGCCCGTTCCACGTCGTCAGACATTTGAAGGGCAAAAAAGAGGGGAGAGAGAAAGGGGAGGCGGAAGGGAGCAATAGGATGTGAGGGGGTGGAAGTGGTGGTGAGGGGATGAAGGGTGTGGCGGCACCAGCACTGGATGCAAAGTAGCCACTACTCCGGAGTGGTGTCAGTTGCTGAGACGGTATGCGATACGCGTGGAAGGGGCGAAAGTGATGGGACACTTGTGATGAGGTTGGCTTTACAGCACTGGAATGGAGGGTAAGGAAGTTTGGAAAAAAAGAGATCGGAGGGAAAGGATGAGGGTGGTAGGATATAAATAAATAAAAACATAGATGCGGTCGGATCTTTTAGGGGCAAGGAAGGGGATAACGAGGCAGGACGTCAAAGTATAACTCCAGACAACTTTATGATGCGCGTGTCAAATTTCATCTAGATTCATCTTATTTTAAATACGCTTTAATTGTATACGAAAGATTGATTTTTGAGATTGCAATATAAGTAGTGGCTCTTGCAAAGTTACGAAAACTTTTTCCATGTCAGGGGTCAGGGTCCATTTGACGAGCACCAAGTTGTATTCCGGTATATCAAGCGAGTACCAAGCTATATCCTAGAGCAGGGGTCAGCAACATACGGCCAGGGGGCCGGATGCGGCCCCCGATAGCACTTTATGCGGCCCACGAAGCCACAATTAAAAAGTGACCGGTACAATTTAACAGAAAATTTCGTATGTTTTCAGTAAAATTTTGGTGTCGAAACCTTTTCTGACGAATATTTAATGCAGGTAAATTATTTAAATATGATTTTTACCAATATGAGACCACAAAATCTCTGGAAAACTTCGGGTGTAAACACTCATCCGTGAGTCCCAATGCGGCCCTCAGAAGCATTCACATTACGAATGCGGGCCGCCAAGCACAAAAGGTTGCCGACGTCTGTCCTAGAGTATCGAGCGAGCCCCACCATACTTTTGCGATAAAATAATGGACGTAAAAACAAACCAACGTCAATGTTATTAGTAATGTTCTTATATACGTTTAGAAAGAAAGAAACATAATATTAAATTAATGATATTAGGAAACTAAATTAAATCATCGCAGAGGTGCACAACCAGGCTGCTGAAGAGCACAGCGGTGCTCGCGAGCGCCAGGTTGGGAACCCCTGCCATATGTAACAATAATACCGCCGAAACTGTAGATTATATCACAATTCCTAAAGATCGTTTGCAGACTATACTGTTTATCAAGAAAAACAATTATCGCGATGCAACACCATAGTGCATACAGTCTATGGCGCATCCGTAGGAAATTGATGGTGTTAGCCAGTTTTTGGAATTCACATACGAAGCGGTAGCACATCAGTGTGTTCCTCGCACTTTCTCGATCCTTAGTCGGAGTTTTGATAGTTATAAGCGAAATGCAGCAATTATTTTGGTATGTTGAATTTATCAAAAAAATTTCGACACACCCACTGCGGCACATTCCTTAAGTTCAGTAGATATCCTGAAAAAGCATCTCCATAAAGATATTAATTTATCCAAGGACTATAATAAGAAAGTATTTATTTATTTTGATCGAGTAAGTTAATGTTATGTTTTTGTCAGAGCTACATTAAAAACAATTAAGTGTAATGCTGAAGTTGCAAGTAAAATATTGGGGGTTCCTTTTCTCACCCGAGCACGAAATGTAACTGTAATTTTTCTTAATGTTTACCCCCTGCCGATACCCTCTTGCCTACGCGCAATGGATATATAATAGGCAGTGCAATGAATAGCTGGTCAGTTTCAAAGATTTAGGAAGAAAGGTGACTTCCTGGTTTAATCTCTTAACAGTCTTTTAGTCTTTCACAAGAAAATATTGACTACTCAGGAATGCTTCCCATAAAGTGATGGTTTCAAAATGCGAATAAGGATGAATCCGAAGGATTGGATGTTCTGCATTAAGTTAACTCGACAAACCATAAGGCCAAGAAAAATGTTCCTCCTTTCATTTTATTAAGATAAGCAGCGACTCAGGAATCTGAAAACTTACCCGGCAAGAATCCACTGCTCTCTCACAAAGAATTTTCCAATTACTTTTTGGTGAATGAGCAAGTCGAGCATCATCAAATGGATGGAACGGAGGCAAGAAAAACATTCTATACCTTTCACTAAAAATTTCTCGTGGAAAAAAGGTAACGTGAGCATTACTCGTGCTAGTCGAGCAAGTGAAATGAGCATTCGGAATATGTTCCGCTCTCCCTCGAAGAATAAAAAAAGCGCGAAAGACTAAAAATGTCTCAAAATACATTTCAAAGTTACAAAAAGGGCAAATGTCTTAATAAACATACAATATACTTAGGCATTTTGTTCTTATTTACTTTTCACACATCTAAGCGAAAACGATAGCGACCATTAAACAAAATTTTCCAATAACTAATAACTATGATTTAATGGAACTTTATGATAGAAAGGAATGCGCTTAACCAAAACATATTAACAACCAAAAATATAGAAAGTTGTATTCACTTCAACAATAACCCACGGAGATTCCCAATTTCCATAAAAGCATCTTAAGTCATAATTTCTTTTCTTAAAATATCTATTTTTAATCCAGTAGAGTTGCAAGTCTTAAATATTGAAGGACACGCGATTTTCACAACCAGATTCAGGATTACATAATTCCAATATCCCGTTTATTATGATCCTGGAAAATGTGCTTGATCGTGTTGCGGTTTAAATGAGGAGCAACGTAAGATAATGGCGACATCTGTGGCTTGCAAATGGAACTTAGAAAATGTATCGAACAATCACTGCCATTACAAAAACCAGAGGGGATAATATCGTCTATCTGCTTCTAATGGCGAGTCAAAATCAAGAAATAAAGATCGTGGAGGGAGAGGTAGGTGCGCAATGGAATAGCGAGCAATGCATTGAAAGAAATATGGAGGGGTAGAAATAGGGTGTAAAAGACGAGGGGATTTGGGGAGAGAGTGGAAGGGTGAAAGAGGAGGCAAAGGAAGGAGTGATGGAAGAAGGGGAGAGGGTGGGAGAAATGGATGTGAGAGAGGCAGTAATGGGAAGCTGTGCGAAAGGGAGCCTTCGGCTCTCATGGGTCGTGGGAGAGCGCCTCTGGCGGCCGGCGTGGGAGATGACGCTTCAATGGGGGTTGTCTGTCTGCTACTGTAAGAGCATGCGGGTCATATCGAGTGTCATTTTTAAGTCCACCTTAGCTCATCATAAAAGGACTGCAAATTAAAAGGCAGAGAAGAAATGGTATGATTCGTTCCGCGACAGAAGAGTTTAAAGTTCCATCCCTTCCGCGAAATCTTGAGTTAAACCAATTCATATCAAATTAAGGGCGAAATACATTGCCAAAATAATTATTGAAAAAAGCAACAATTTACATAATATATATGTTCTCAAGTTACAATAAAACTCTCTAGAAATTTCCATCATTTTCATTATGCATCACTGACAATTTGTTCGAGAATTACAGCAGAGGCACGAGAGACGCACATCGTATAGGAAAAGTGGGATTCTCCACTTCTATAAGCATTAATAAATTACCGCGACGGATTACCGCAAACAAGATATGTATACTGTAAAATATAGGGCTTAACTTAATCAAATTTACAATGGAGACGCCCCAGCAGAAGATGAATGAATGCCCTCCAACACGGAAAAATGGAAAAATCCCTTTTTTTAAATGGGGGACGTGCTGGAACACAACGAATACAAATAGGAAACGACACTGAGATTTGACAAATAAATATCGCCTAACTCAGATGATGAAATTCGTTATACCAAAATGTTGGTTAAGCATATGAATGTTATTAGAAAGGATTATCAACATAAATTCTTTGACTCTAATAAAATAAATTTTGTGCTTAATCGCTCTCAGCCAGCGAGGACAGACGTGTACGTTTTATAAGCTTAAATTTTCATTAGGTATTTCTAAATTTTTATAAAAAAAGCAAATAAAATACGAAATTCATCTTTTCGGCGAGAAATGCGCAATTTATAACAGATATGCATTTTATAACAGTGTTCCCGAGGACGACGCATAGATTTAGATGGGAAAACGATAACCCCATTATTCGAGGCGGTAACAATTTTCCGTGGATCTATCCATATGTTCTCGAGGCAAACCTGTATTTTTTGGTCATGCACCTCACAAGAGGCCATTATTGTAAGCATAATCGCGCGAAATCTTGTTAAAGCTTAAGTGTTAAATCATCTTACTTTATAGCGTAAGCAGGTTTGCGCGAAACTGGCAAAGAGCGAGTCTAAAGGAACTCATTAGTAGTTGGTGCCAAAAACAGTCCCAAGAGGTATGCGGAGCGCTCACTGCGTTCCTCCTAAGATCATTTTATTCGCAATCCGGACAATTATTGCACACATGTGATGGATGGAAGTCGAGCAACTCGAAATTGCCGGACTAAATCTCATTGGGGCAGCGTAAAGATGCGAGTTTTTTGCTTCGCATGTGTCACGCGCATACGCAAATGCGAAATTCTTTTTCCCTCCCTCATTCATTCACGCTTGAGTGAAATCCAAGGACTCGCGTACGGGAATTATTTCGCGCAATTAACCTACATTTCTCGCTCCTGTTATTGCAACTCTTGAGTAATTTCGGTCAATACGAATTTTGCTTCGAGTTGTCTTATTTTCTTTTCTTTGGAATCACTCAATCGTTACAAACACACCTTCTTTCCTCCCGGTCCGATTCCTTCTCTCGGTAAAAGATTTGCTGTTATTTATTCAGCCACCGTTGGACTGCATTGCCGAGTAGAAGGATTTCATGGCCGATCAAAATGCCACACGCGAGGCCGCCCCGAGGTGCCGGAGAGCACTGCGGCTGCCAGAAATTTACGGCGCGCTTCTTCTAAGGTTTCTCTGCGCATTACTTACAAATAGAAAATTTTTTGTAGGCAGTGTACATCGTAAATGAGTAGGCAACCTAAATGGCATTTCTCTAGATTTTAAAAATTTTCCATTTTTATCACGGGTAAAATTAAAATGTTTTAGTGAATTTGTTCCTGAAGTAAAGAGGCCGATACTTCAGTCCTATACTAATTACATTATTAGGTAAACACTACGATAATACAATAGTTGAGCTAGTCAGGTGCGTCTTACTTTCGCAAAGCAGCTAGTTATTGTAAACTCGATAGTAAATTTTATACCATATGAATTCGTACTCAAAGATCAGTGAATTTACCAGGGAATCAGAATGTGCGATCCATTTGCATGCGATACATGACAAAAACCGAAGGTTGAGAAAGCTTCGTTAATGAAATTTGTTGGCTACCTTTTCCTGAGCATAATACCATAAGCCATTAATTCGTTCCATTTGCCTTCTCATTCTCTCGTTAAAAGACAGCGAGGTCACCGAGGCAAGTGACATAACACTATGCAGATCAGGACAGTCATAAACAAGCTCAGAGCAAATTTCTTAGCCAAGATTTGACGTAATCGATGATTCATGTACTTATTGCACACCTCATTCACCAAGATGTTTCTTATTATTCCGATTATATTAGAGTTAAGATTCGTTGAGTATCTTGAAGGTTTGGACAACACTACAAGTTAGTAATTAAATTTAATTTTACTTAAAAGATTAATTTATAGAAATAATGAGCAATCAATAAACTATCATACGTGCACTGCAAGCAAGTTTTGCATGTATCAATATGTCTACGTGCTGAAAAATATGCTACTAAATCAACAAAAGCATAATCTATTAGATATATTAAAGAGAATTCCGTATTTCTTTCTTTGTGTTTGCACGTTTGCAAGTTGCAGCACATTTTTCATTTGCATTTTAAAGTCACTTAAAATTGCAATATGAACACGGGACTTGCACCAAACGACGCCTTAAAGAATGGATATTTATTTTCCAGCTATCGATTTTCGAATACGCGTCGAATCGTTCCACAAATTCCTTATTAACACGAAAATTTGGCTAAATTTTAGACGACAAAATTTTGTAGTCAAGGGCGACGACATTGTTGCTGATCTAACAAAATTACGTCTATATCTAAAAGCAATGTCATGAGCTTTGATATTGTATTTGAAATCAATTGTGAGAACTCCTCATATATTTTGAATGCATTTTAATCGAAAGGGAAGTAATGAGGGCTTAATTTGAACGATAGGTTTGTTTACTGTATTGCCATTTCTAAGTTGTGGAAAAAATGCGAACGAACATACGACCGCTAATATTTTAATTACCTTTTTGTTTTGTTTACCTTGACGGCGAACGAACTTAGTAAGTAGCTTTTTTAATTCACACATTTTTTGTAATCACTATGAATGCACTGGCCATGCGTCAAATATCTTGCTTAATTACCGAAAGAAATTAATCATAATCATTGTCAGTATAGTAATTTGCTTTAAACTGCCCAATAAAATTTGCAAACGAAAAGATATTTTCAATGTACGCGTGAAGTATATTCCTATTTGAAATGTTGAGTTGCCCATCATTACAATGCATTGAAGTCGTTTCTGACTTAAATTTTTTACGCTCCGTGTTTATTTGTTTTAAATTTACATGAAACTTTTCACATAAATTTTCAGTCGGTTTTCGTCCTTGATGATTTTGTTTCATTCATAGGATTTTAGTTAAGCTACATTTTATATAAGCAGTATTAGTTCAACTGATTAAACAATTTCAAGAAACATTTATTGGCAGGGTGACCAGGCGTCTCGTTTATCACCCTCTTGTCCCAGGGTCACAGAAGTGTTTGTCGGGGTTGTTGAATTTACCGCATTTCAAATGTATTTATTAACCAGCTACAAAATGTTATCCATATTCATAGTTAATATTTAAATTTATTTCCACTATATCTACGCCAGCTATTGTATTGAGCAAATTTTTTTAGAGTAAATATGACGTTTTTATCTCTAGTAATTTCTTTGTGTAATTTAAATAGTGTTTCATATTGAGTAGATTACATGCATCGATAGACATAATAGATAATCGCCCGTCTGCCGACGTTGTATCTTTCCCAATCTGCAGAGTTTTTCTTACGTGAAAAATTTCCATCTTATAAAAAACTAACGACCGAAAAGTTTGTATGATTGCCTTGCCTCGTTTTTGTGGTCTGGGTTATAAATGCCCCGTTTTTGTCTTTTGGATTATAGGAAATGTCCCTTCTTTAAGTTGTAGGAATGTGGTCGCTCTTCTTATAGGCCATGAATTCATTTTTCACGCGGATTATCGCATGTGGCAGGCGCCATCTCGCATTCAAAAGAATAATGTTTATGTTTTCTCATATCACGCACGTGAATGTGTTATGAACCAATGCGTCCTCAGCATGCTCCTCAACAAGAGTAGGTAACCTGGGATTACGCAATGCCGCTTCAGAAAATTCCGAAATCCGAGGAATACCGGAGCGGGGCGGAAGGTCAACGACTATAAACCGAATTTGGGAATGGGAGGAGGGGGCAGGAGTGGAAGGGAGAGTTGAGAAGGAAGGTTGCGAGGAATGTGAAAGAGGAGGGGAGAGTGAGTGAAAGGGGAGGGAGAGCCTGTTACTTTTGGGCGTGCGCTGAGTAGATGGCGTGCGGATAAGAACAAGTGGACTATTTTCAGTCCGAAAAAGCAACACCGATCCTTTCCATCATTAGTCGGATGCCAAGAAACGTGGTCCGCGAGAGGCCAGAGATGTTGGATTTGGAGAGCGAGAGGAAGTCACGCGACGTGGGTGTAGTCCAACACGGGCGAAGAAAGAGCTTAAGCGCGTGGCGGACGGCAATTTGGATGGAAGGAAAGGCAGCGGATAATTCTCTGATGGGTCGGACTATAAATAGATCGATTCGTAATGGATTTGTGCGAGATTTATTCTCGTGAAAAATGGGGAATGATGAACCTTGCAAATGCGCCACATCACTACTCGGCACAAAACGCGGCCACGGGTTAGACGCATTAGGTCTCCATTAGGTTATGCCACTCCCTGCAAGCTTTACCTCTCTCTCTTTTCTAATCTATATGAATGTGTATGTATATATATGTGTGTGTATGTATGTATGTATGTATATATGTATGTATGTATGTATGTATGTATATGTATATGTATATGTATATATATATATATATATATATATATATATATATATATATATATATATATTTCTTGAGTTAAACTGGTTGTAATAAGAGGAAAACAAACACAAAGACTACTTTATTTTCTTATAAGTGATGCTCAAAATTGTGTCCACGTTCACGGACACACAAATCAGCTCTGCGTGAAAAAGAAAATCTTAAGCGTTCAAAGATTATTGCAGGGCACATCTTCCAATAGTTCACTTAAGTTTGTTCGAAGAAAATTAAGGTCATCGCGGCCATCAACTCGTGCCGGTAAAGTGTGAGGGCCTATGAGGTAGTCACCTATAATTCCAGCTCACACATTGATCGAAAACTGTCGTTGCTGATGATGAGATCGAATCGCATGAGGATTTTCATCTGACCATACACGTTCATTTTGAATGTTGGTTATACCAGTCTTAGTGAAATGATTTATCTGTGAAAAAACAACCTTCGCTATAAACGCAAGGTCTTGAGCCGACTGCTGTAAAACCCATTGACCGAATGCACATCTTGCATCGTGTGGTGATAACTCCTGCACAGTCAGAATGTGATAGGGATACAACTGCTGTTCTTGTAATGTACGGTGTACAGATGAATGGGAGGTGCCTGTGGGAGCTGCAAGACGTTTATACTTACGGTAGGTTCTCTTTCAACGATTTCGAGGATCTGCTCTTCCATCCGTGCATGACGTACAAAACGTGGACAGCCAATATCCCATCGCATTCTATTATGCCCCCGTCTCTCGAAGTCGGCGGTCAACAGAAAGAAACGTACGACGATTTGGCACTCTCCGATTAGGATATTTTTCTCTGTATCTTCTAACAGCATCTGCAGTATTTCCATTGCACTCTCCTAGTACAAGATGCATGTCCACTAATTCAGATCACCACTTGACATGAAGAAAATGCTCTCGGAACGTCGGTTTGTGACAGAAGGAGCTGAAATTTTCTAATGGCTATAACTTTTTAAGGAAGGCCCTCATGGTATATGTTCATATGAACTTTTTCACTTATTTCAAAAAATAAGAAAACTACAACATCTTAGCCTTAAATGAGTCATTTCATCATGTCTCGCCGGAACTATAATTATCTAAGATAATCTGCCATTATCCCTCTAATGGATGATACTTGTTGAGGTCCGTTCTTCTGACCGTTATGAAATTCCGAACTCCGTTGGGCTAACATAAGATGGAGGTGATGCGGTCACACTATTCTTCTAGCACATTTCAGTAAGCTATTTGTGGCAATATGGATTACAATGAGGAACAAAGTTATGCATTTCACTTTGTCACGTTTTTATGATTTATTTTTTCAAATGCAAGAATGATAAGGCATCATAGGCACTAATGGATTGCAATTATTTAACTCTGCTAGTTAAAAAAATATTCTAAAACGTATATTAATTATAAAAAATTCAGCTTGGCGAAATGAAATATGTATGCATTTGCTTTTCTGGGTATTTTGCTCATTTCGAAACCCATAAAAATTTTGTATACGTACATTACTTCTCAAAGGAATTCATGGCGTCATTTTCAAAATTTTAAGATAGCAAAAGTATGCGACGCGAATTTTGGACGATTAAATTAAAAAGTATCTCCATATTCCTCCAAGTAATTCCTTTAACACGGCATAATTGCATTAAAATTTATACGCCTTCGATTCACAGCGCGCCAATGATTCTTTCAGTCGGAGCATCGAGCGAATCGCAGCTTGATTTTATAAAACCAGAGAATAAAAAAATGGATTGAAGATTATTGACGCGAATGCGGAAATGCTTGGCGACGCGGAAAGCAAAGCGGTATCGCGCGTCACGCAAAACCAACAACACGCTATGATGGCCGTTCGGAGATTCAATACGAAATCACCGCCACGTAAAGATACTGCTCCACAACCAGCAAACTTAATTTAACCCCCCCCCCCCTACGGGAACTAATGCATAATAATAATATGATATGGGAAACATACGATAGCAGGCCCATAGCCATTGCATACACGCCTCTTTTACAAACAAAAGAGTAAAACAATCTTAGGTATCACAAATAACAAACATCTACGTGTATTATTGACACTTCACTATACAAAAGAGATGATTATGCACCAAAACGAATAATCAGGTGGGATGACGCAACAATACTACGCCCTCCTCATTTAAGGGATTCGTATTCTTTGATATTAGGATACCTTTGGTCTAGGATTTGCGAAGGTTACGTGGGTGTCTGGTACACCAGTGACCCAGTGTTCCCTCTTATCAAATAAAAACTCCAAATATTTTTTAAAATCCGTGATCTATAGTTCCACGCTACATTTGGAAGTTTTAGGCGATTTGAGTTAAGGGAACTTTGGAACTGCAGTTTAAATTATGATTACATTGAAATATGCTGTTGATGGTAGTAACGGGATCGTATAAAAAAATACTTCCATTTTTAATATGTCGAATATCAACAGAAATCTACAGGTGTTGTAGACGATTAGCGTAAGTGTAATTCAGCTGGAAATGTGTATTAGGTCAGTCAACTGTAGAATGTAATAATAAACACGCGCTTCACAGGACTCGAACCTTACTTCCAGCACAAAGCGACTGAAATGGAATTAAAAACTGAACAAGAGGATAAAAACTTAAGGAACTGGTACTATATATTTCATCGAGCCGTGGGAGTAATTGCGAAAACTGTGCTTAGGAATAGGCTAATGAAAATATGATCCTGTCTAAGTAATAAATGTCAACATGTCAGGCGTCTGGAATTAATTTCTGCAAACCTGTTGCCAACATAGTTGTCCAGTTGAATACAGAAATACACTTGTACTTCCTGTTTTCAAAAACAACGTTACGGTATTATTTGCCGAGTAGCATATGCGGCAATAACATCACAAATTGTTTCGCGATTTTAAAAAAAACGTAAAATCGAAAAAAATGTAAAATCTAGAAAATTAAAATTCATTACCCAGAAGAAAAATATTACAAAGGTTAATATAGTTATGCCAAATAATTGTATACACACTATAATATGGCTAATAATGACCTTTATCTTATAAATATATTAGAGAGAGAGAGAGTGTATGCATGTTCTTTATACGTTTTTACACCGTTAAATCTATCGAATTCAAAAGTTTCATGAGCCCTCCTATGGACCAAAGGAAGAACTTGGTCTAGGTTTACAGACCGTGGAGTCTCTTATACCCCATGGGGTCAACAAAATACTATTTCCATAAGAATGCATGGGAAATGGTGTGGAGAAACCCCAAAATGCCATGCAGCCCTTCACTGATGTGGACATATTTATACCAAAATATTAACTTACGATTACGGGAAATGTTTTATTGTAATATGACATCAAAAGTGATATATCAATAAAAATAAAAAATAATAAAAATCTGATGTGGCCACCACATGACTTTCTCCATAATTGTAATATTGCTAAAAATTCCAAATAGGTTACATAATAATACATATTTTAAGAAACCGAAAAATTTTTAGACTTTACAAAGAGCTGAAATAAACTCAAACCATAGTCTTCTGATATTGGACATAGCCACAAAGCTTCAACAATTAAGAAAATAAAAAGAAGCGTTACTAATTGTAAGATGTAACTAAGCGTCAATTGTTAACAATAGTCGTCGGTAGGTGGCGTGGTGGTGGCAGCTAAATAATTTAGTTTTTAAGATATCTCTTAAACAATGCATTATATGGAAAAATGTTTCGAACACAGGTTGTAGAAAATTAAATTTCTTTCAACTTTTATTCCGCTGTTTTAAATATATCAAATATTAAAGCAAACATCTCAAAATAAAGGATAAGTGATAAGAGTAAACACCCACTCCTGGTTGACTGATTTTTACCAAATACTAATCAGATCTTGTGACTTTCATAAAAATGTTAAATATAAAATTGACCTGATTAATAGTTTTTGAATTAGAGCACCCACAAAAAAAACTCACATACACACACAGACATCGAGAAAATGGTAAAAATGTGTTCAGGGGACGTCAAAACGCGTATTTCCGTTGAAATCTCGAAATCGATTTTTTCATGAAAACAATACTTTCCCCTATACAACGTATGGAGAAAGTAAAAATCGTTTGCAACATAAAAGAAAACTTTCCAGAGCGAAGCCGGGCATTTCAGCTAGTTAGTATAAATTACATATTTGTATTATGTTTCTGAAAAAATCGTACAGACTTGTTTTCCGTTTCTTTTAACCTATACAATTAATTTTCAATTCAGTTAGGTAGTAATGATGGTAATGTGCATAATAAATGTTGAATGAAATTAGAAGTTAGTAATCCATGCACAGCAAAAAATCGAAAATTAAAATTAAAACAATTTAATCAGCTATTCATTTTGATCCAATATCTGTAATTGCATTATTTCAAAATATCATAATGTCAATAGTAAACTGCTGCCTATGAATACTTGAACATTATTTCATTTCTAGGTTCAAGCGTCCGCGTTTCACGTCAGGAAAATAGCCATTCGCGGGGGAGGCGCAGAAGGAGTTTCCCCGAAGGCTCGCGACGGCAAAGGCACGCTTTCGCCGCAAAGGAATCTCACTTCCAATTACCCATGGAATGAAAGTGAAATTGGTTTCAAGAGAATGCTCTGATTTCCGGGTGCTAATTGATATTCCAATGGTAACAGCACATGATTTCTCGAGAACTCGTTAAAATTGCTTTAATAAGCGGTTCAAATTTCTCGAAAGCTACATTCGCCAGCCTGTTTATGAACCTTTTCAGGAATATTTTCACTCGGAAGGAGACGAGGGCAATTTTTTATTAGTATGTGTCAATTCTTCATACCATAAATTTTGTTTCGACTTCTTAAGAATGTGTGATGCATGCACAACGGCGTTGATCCTTTCTACGCATTTTTTAAGCCAAACAGAAGAGTAATGCATAGTCCGAGATGTTATTATTAGTAAGGGTCATGGGCGGATCCAGAAACTTCTCAAGGGATCCGCCAGTGGTAAGGATTCAATGAAGGGTGTGCCAATCGATAAGAGGAATATTTCAGGTGCAAAGTATTTGAAAATGTAGGGAGATATGAGCGTGCATTGTTGGATATGGCTCGGAGAAGCCAATAGTTTGGAGATCGTTTTTGTTTGTCCAAGATTCTGGAGTGGAAATTAATTCCGTGTTTTTCCTATTCTTCGATAATCTCTACAGAGAAATTTTGGGAGTATTTCGTCCACGATGTATTATTAGGATCGCTCTTTCCACTAAGAAGTGAATACGTCGGTCTGAGAAAGTTTCTGATAGTAAACCTAGTTATCGGAAAAGAGAGAAGCAATGGATGCGGGAGTCACCTCAATAGGTTGATTAAGAGCACGCCACTTTTCGTACGGACGAAACATGTCACGCTTTGGAAACGGTATGTGTGCTCGCACGTTGTGGGTCGACGACATGTAATTACTTCCGGAAAATAAAGAGGCGAGATTGAAAAAACTGAAATGTTATTTTGCGTCAATCGATGCTATCAAGGGCAGTTTGTAACACATTATCATTTAAAATAAAAAATTTCAATCGGAAATCAACAATGTCTTGCATTAATTACAAAATAGGGATACCTATGCATCGAACTTACTTGCTTATGCTTTTCACGTTAGAAAACACCTTGCGGGAGACCATGAAAGAGAGGTGCTAGAACAGGAAGGCCGAAAAATCGTTTACATTGACCCAGCACTCAAACAGGAGAAACGTGAAACGCATCTACAATATTGCACATAAATTTGGACTTGGTTTTTTGCTCTATTCACCGGTACTGGAGCGATCCCTTCCCTTCGCGTGGAGAGGAATAATCAGTTCGGACACGACCCGTGCGCCTTCGAGGGACCAAAATTTCTCCCGGAAAGGGTAAGAATCTAGCGACCCATTTGGGGAGAAGCGAGGACAGCCACTCCAACAGATAGAAGGACGCATAGAGGTGCTGATAAAATCACGAACACAAGCGGAATCGCTGTCATTTGTTATTCGATTTCCTCTTTACATGTACCTATAGTTACCAAACGATTGAGCATGTCTCTGCGTGCACTATCAAGCAATGAAATCAAATACAATAGGTTTTCAGGAAATTTCGAGCTAATAACGGATATTCGTCTCTCAGCAAGGCGAGTTTTGAGCTTTTCAAATAACACAAACAAAGCAAAACAGAGATGTAAATAAAACAGAAATGAATTTGCGCGATGATTCATTTTAAAGATGCTATATAGCTGGTACGTAATCCTGACATAGCTACCAGATGACAAAAATTCAAACCATTTGTTTGCAGAAATTATCGCAGAAAAAAAACTTTAAAATCAGCTCAGACATCCGTTTTAAACGAGAGAGGAGGGAGAATTTTTCGTCGCTCGGAGACACTCAATTTGAAATCCATGACGATGGCGTCCCTAGGTATCGATTAGAGAAGGGGCGAGTGAACCCGCGGGACTTTTACGCGTGCGTCCGCTCCTTCCGACAGGAAGTCGAGGCGCGGTTCTTCGGTGAGAGCTGTTCGCAATGACACGCTCCATATGGCAACGATAACAGCGACTGCAGAAGGCGCTCGAGAAATTTCTACGCAGGGATTTGTAGAGGAGCTACTTTCGTTCTAGACGTCGCCTGCAACCCTAGAGAGTGTTGCGAATGAAGGGTCGTAAAAATTCCCTTCTTTTGCGGTCAGATTGTTAATTCTTATTTGAGCATGTCTCAAAAATTCACATGGTAACGTTATCATGAAGGGAGGGGAAGTTATTTTCGGAAAACAACAAACACTAAATCAGTTTTCAAGAGACATATTCATTGTCAGAAATGGCGTGATGATCGGTCGTATGTTCGTCGAACGCATTCAGAAGGGCTAAACACCACATTATTCAATCCATGTAGGTTCGCGTTCAATAATTTTAACGGCATTGGGAAAATGAACAAAAAAAGCAAGGCAACGCATAATTTTCAAATTAATAACATCAGCAATATGTATAATTTCAAGTAAAATTCATCTGCTAATTCTCTACCATTGCAACTACGCAATGTCATCGGATTTACAAATTATTAAAGATGCTAACAAATGCGATTTAAAATGCGGTTTTACGACACCATAAGCACAGTAGAAGTCATTGGATGCCACTCTTAAGAATTATTCAATGGAGAATACACATCATTTAATCATCAGAGCTAGAGATTTCAACGCGCGGATAGAAAAACTAACGTTCATTGCAAACTTACAAGCAAAGTGTAATGACAATCATTTAGGATTAAAGGAAAAAATACTTTAATTAAAATGCCTAACATGAAGTTCTAACTTTTTAAATAATTTTTGAGAGAAAATTATCCAAAGGCATTTTTTGAGATGTAAGCCAACATAGCCATTATAACATCCGAAGAAAGGCGCACACATTATGCGTGCATTATTGCCCTTATCCAAAAAGTCTGTAGTGCCAAACAGTGGCGTAAATATGGGTACGCAAGTTACGCGATCGCGTAAGGGCCCAAGACCAAGGGGACCCTAACCCTTGCATCCATTGTTTATAATAATTTATAAATTTAATTATTCGTAATAAATATAAATACTTTGTTTATCAAAATTCTATATTTATGTTATTTCTATTAATATCATTACACTCAGAACACTCTAACAAATATTTAATTATTAAGTGGGGCCCTGAGAGATATTTTGCTAGGGGCCCAAAAGCTATAGTTACGCCACTGGTGCCAAACTTTGTGAAAATCCGGTTTCGGAGATGAAAAATGCGGACAGCTGGACGGATGGACACGACCTGAGCACGAGGCGTCAATTATTTTACTTTTTGTAAAGAGCGCCTAATGATGGAAAAAAATCGTCGAAAGAGAGATAGCAATAAAAATCTAAAAATGCAATGAAATTAAAGAAATTGAGTTCGGTAGCGATTACTTGGTTCGAGGAAAACTCCACGAGAGCGCTGGTATCTCCCGTTTTGGATGTCAGTCGATTAGAGCGATGCCCGAGAGTGGTGGAACTAAAATGTCCTGGAAATGGCACAGAAGTGGAGGGCGGAAAGAGCGAGAGAGCGGAGGACACGGGGGTAAGGGAAACGGTAGAGTCGGAGGGTCGGGAGATGGAACATCCAGGGGTAAAAAACAGATAAGAGGCTAAAATTGCTCTCCACGAGCGTGTCACGAGACATTCACGCACTGGCAAATTCTTCCAATGCCACCGCTGACGCCATCTTCTTTTTTTTCCCCTCCTCCGTGTGGTTGGTCACTCGGAAATGTGGGACGTGTGTTCGCTTCGGGATTCATCGAGCGCCATCTTGGCGTTTGAGCGAACATTAACGCGGAGAATCGTCCGTGAAACAAAAGTTGCGTGTTTTTCTTGGTCGGTCGTGAAGACGAGATACTTGTCAAAGGCATCGGTTCCTCGCTCTGATAATCACACGTACGTATTGGAATGATAGCCATCTAGAAGGTGAACTACGCGAAAGAAATGATAAAACTCATAAACGAATAGTCTCCGGTATAAAACCACGCAGAAATGCATTTGATGCTTAATTGTCGACAAAGCGATTTTAAATGAAATGATCCCGAGTCATAATGTTCGTATTCTCAAGTCGGTCAGGTCGGTGGGCGAAAACTGCCTCCACTCTTGGTATTGACATGTCGCTTTTTTGGAGTTAATTCAAAATTGATTGAGGTGTGGCACTTATGTCTTGCACAGAAAACGTGTGAACAAACATATGTTACTATATGAATACGGAAGTAAAAAATAGACAATTTTAAAGGTACTCAAATAATGGTAATATAAAACAATCAGGAGTTATCCACGCAAGAAGAGAGATTCAAGAGCTGAAATTATCGTTTCCAGTTAGCCACAATGGAGGAATAAATTTCGAAACTTTGATGGAGGAACATGATCAAAATTCGGCATTACCTCGCTGTATTGGATTTTATTTTAAATACTTAATGTTATGAAGTCATATCTTAGATTTAAGAAGTAAATTTTTTTCAAATTCCATTCTGATAGAAGGGCAGGACTGAATCAGTTATATGAGTCGAGGATTTTCATCCCGTATTGCATCAGTGAAAATTGGTATTCCTGATTGGGAGATATGTTCAAGATATAGCATTTTTGCCTTAGGTTTCAATAAAAGATAGTCAAGGTTTCAATGTGATGCCGATATGATATATTAAATTTGTGATTGCGGTTTTCTCAAAAAATATAGCCCTTCTATCAAGAACGCGCATTTAAAAAAATGTATTGATTGCGCATTGCTCCACAAATGCTGAGAGGCAATCATTTTCTCGGGTGAATGTTTTAGGAGATAAAGCGAAATTTTAATTTTTGCTTCCAGTGAAGTGGCAATCCTGTTTGCTTTACCTGAGTCATGTATGTCATTATCGTCTTCTATTTTGATATATATCCTGAACACTAAATTTTAACGAAATCTATTCAGAGGCATAACCCGGGCAATAGGTAGAAGGCAGAAAAATAAAAAATAGTAACTTTTTCTATTACGAAATGCGCCTGAAAGTAAAACGACAAATTTATAATAGAGAAAAATGAAAAATTAAAAATGAGATTTTCAGAACCTTTTCGTCTCGTCCAACAGGAATATTCTGGATTCGTGGAAGTCGATGCCTTTTCCTGTAAGAAGAAAATAAAAGAGGGCAATGAAGACCGGTAGCGGAAAATAAATAAAATTTGCTACGAAGAAGTGGAGTTGATAGCGGATAAGTCGGAATCTCAAAGAGAAGAAGATAAACCAGAGATGGCAGAGCTGTTGTTAAGAAGGGAAGAAATATCAATTGTCTCAGAGAAACGATCAATAAAACCAAATGAAGATATAGCAAGAAAATGGTCCTCTCGCCGTTTTGCCTCGAGAGAACGCCTTCGATACGGCAGCGAAGATTCGCATGCGTTATTCTTTTTCCTTTTCCATTCTGTGTGAGGAGGAATAGGACCCGAGCGGTCGCACGCCGCCTTAGCGTATCGGAAAATAAAAGAACGCGCATGCCATTTTTAAAGGAGTGCATTGCCCCCTGGCGGCGCAGACTGCAACTGCGCCAGGCTAAATTTCCCACGCATCCGTTGCCTAGTAACACGGATGCAACGAGACCCTGTGGGAACACGAGGCCGAGGTGCGGCCTTAGGGGTGCACACCCAAGAGGTAACGGTCACGGCACTCCATAAAGAGGAAGGAAGGGCGAGCGGGTGACCTCAGACGATGGGCTTATGAGCGAGACAATGGAGAATGAGAGATGGGGAGAAAGGCCACGATTAAGGATTCGATCGGATAACTCTCGAGTGTGGAGGCAGCTCTTTACATCGCGGCAGAACGAAGAATTTGCTGAAATGAAAATCGTTATTTTTAGAGTGCGTGAAATATTTTCTGAAAATATTCGACGTCGGATATTGGAATGCGCCGTGTGTAGAATTTCTCTTAATTTGATAAGTGCGAGTTATTTTTGAAATTTTATTGGTATTTCGAATGTTTCAATGGGTAACTGACTCAGTGCTGCTGGTCATTTATTACTGTGCAATCACCTATTTGATGTTCACGGGATAACAATGACTGGCTTACTTATTTTTAGAGAAAACTTTAAAAAGAAATTTATTTCTAGAACATGTAGATCAAAGTATTTTATGAAGTTCTTTCACAAGTCTCCATCTTTCAAAAATGCTTAGTAATGAAGTCGGAAGCAACAGAACTGTCACATTCGGCATTAATATTTAAATTAGCAGGAAGAAATGTATTTTATTTACAGAAAGATGCAAAAATGGAGGACCTATGGCTAGAAACTCTTCAAATAAAATTATGTGTGTGTGTATATATACAGAAGCGGGCCGATAGGTGAGGCGGCCGCCTCAGGCGCCTCTTGTAAGGGGCCCCAAAGTTTGACCACAGTGAAAATCGCGATTTGGAATAAATAATACCAAATAATCGAAAAATCAACCCATTGTAGTGTTTACACAACTTCAAAACTAGAAACAAGACCAACGGTGATATAGGCCCAATTCTATGCTCTCCATTATATTTCTTAGCAAAACACATGACACGTGATTTTCTTTTGAGAAAAATATTTCGGGTTTAACCCATGCTAAAAACCCTCCTCCCTCTCGTCCGACCATAAACATTCCGTTCCCTAAGGTTTAAATACCTTTCAAATTCGTACACCGCAGATTTCTTGTATTTTCGCAGTTCGGTTTCTTTTGGTCTCCCAGTACTAACATCTTTTAGTGGATCGTCTGTTCGAGTTTGCTAGAGCAGTGTTTCTCAAACTATGGGCTGCTGCCCCTCAGGGCCAAAAATTATTTTGGAAGTAAGGTGAAATGCCAAAAAATAAACATTTTACGTATAATAAAATTTTATCAGAGAATTTTCGGAAATACGATGCTATAAAAAGTATTAATAGTTATATATAATGAAATAAATGGCATTAAATTTTCTTATTTTTACTATTTTCATTTAAAAGGGGGCCGCGACATTTGAAACTTTAAGAACCACTGTGCTGGAGGGCCTTGAACCAGTAAGTATTCATTTCAGGTCATCAAGTCGGAGCTGTACTGTAAAAATGATTTCCATAGCAACCAATGTAAACAACATTTATTCCGTTATTTACGAGAAGGAATACATTTGAATGTAGAACATTAATCATTCGCATATTAAAACTACTTAGAATCATTGTAGGAGTTCGAAACTTGAAACAACGAATGCCTAAAGAACGAAAGTTTGTCTACCTGCCATCGGTTTTTGAATACGCGTCGTCTCGATCAACACATCAATTTTTAACACGAGAATTTGACGCATTCTTAGTGATTTGCATTGTTGCCTGTTTTGTGTAATTGGTACCCTCAGGGTCGTCCCTAGGGTACGGCGAATCGGGGCGGTCGCCCCGGACCCCGCGTCAAAAGGAGACCCGTGCTAAGTATCAAGATGAAGACCGCCGCAAAGCGTGGACGAAACTCATGGTATTCGGCTGAAAAGCCACTTGAAACTAGCTACTTCTTTGTCGTCGCAGTTCTGGCTCTCATGTCGCTGACAACGAGCTTCGAACAAATGGGAGAGTACTCAGGTAATTTCGGCTTCCTATATGATTTTATAAACTTTGAGAATTAACAGAAGACGAAATGAAAAAAGCTATTAATAAATTTGTACAACATATTGAGTGATAAAGATTCACACGACATCGATAGTACAGACCTTTCCTTAGAACTGCGTGTGCTTTGACAGTTGATCCCCAAGGATAGAAAAGTGGATTTTAAATCCTTAAGTTTCTCAGGTCATTAAATGGTTCTTTCCCAAATACAGAGATAGCGTATAGGATTTAAAAAAAAACAATTTGGTCACAGTGGCATCAGCGGAGCGAGGTTTTTCGAAAATTAAAATAATAAAAATAGTATCTTAGGACAGCAATGTCCCAAGAGAGATTGAATGGATTGACTTTGCTGTCTACCTGGTGGCAGAGTTTGCTGCAAGAAAGTCGAGGAAATTGAATTTCTGAAAGTAGGCAGAGCAGAGCAGTTTTTAATCTACGAGTACTTTAGTATTAAGCTGACCTCACGTGCTGTATGTTGCCATTCATTTAAGATTTCTGTTTGTGTATATTCATACCCAAATTGCTGGTATACATGTAGTTTTCCAGAGCCATTTGCGACAGAATAATGAGCATAGATCATTATGAATCTGGCGTAAATGATCAAATTATTGTTGATTTTCCTAACGAAGTACTTGTTTTTGTTCTTGAACTCCAGAAGCGATTCCTCGTTTAAAAACACAATAAGAAATATATGTATATTTAAATTATGCAATAAAATATACATATTTAAAAATATACAATTATTTTTTAACACTAGAACGTACGGACTTTGTCTAACCAAGGGGTCGGCAACCTTTTCGACAAGAGCCATTTTTTCGAAAATTGTATAAAATCCAACGTATTTAGAGCCGCAGAACATGTTAATGAGAAATACTAATTAAACAAAGTAAAACTATATTTAATGACATCTATTTTTTAAGCTGCACACCCATACAGCGATCTGTTGTGTAATACGTGTTTTTGTGATAATTCTTAAGAAAAAGAACTTGAGAAACAAAAGAATACTTGACATAAGTTTTTATTCAATGAAATATAATGATTATTTCAGAAAATGAATCTAGGAGTATTGACGAAAATGAGAAAGTTAAAAATGCAAGTGTTAGGTACTCAACAGCTCATACTGGATCCTTCTATTGAAAACAATATTACCTATTACTGATAAATTTGATTTTAATAAATTAGCTTTTTCTCAAAGACTAACAACTCTTCTAAAAGCAAGTAGGTTGTGTTTCCTTTTCCTTGTAGTTTTCTATTAAGGTCATTTAAATGCAATGTGATATCTACAATGAAATAAAAATTTTCTAACCAATGAGGATCTGTAATCTTCATAGCCTTTTCTCTGCATTAAAACCTTTACTTCTTTCAGACAGGCCGCAAAACGCCTAAGCACTATGCCTCTTGAAAGCCGCCGCCCTTTGTTGTTACCGAGAAGTTCACAAAACTGCCGCTGATTTTGACATAATTTTGTTGACCATCTGAATTACTACGTTCATTACTTCTGTGATCTCAGGTGGAAAATGTTGTGCACAAAGTGCCTCTTGGTGGATTATGCAGTGAAACGAAATCACATTATGATCAAACGTATTCTGCAAAAGTGAAACAAATCTCTTGTTTACCCCTTTCATATTCGGTGCCCCATCCGTTGCGACTGTGATAATATTGCAACTGTTTATCTCTTTTTTCTTTAAACAGTCTACAACAGCTGATAAAATATCTTCTCCCCTTGTTTGGCCTATGAGGGGCAGTAATTCAATAAGCTCCTTTTGGGGTCCTTCAGAATTAGCATATCTCGCCATGAGAACGACTTGTTCAATGCATTCGACATCGCACGACTCGTCACAAGAAATAGAGAATCCTGTAACTGACTGAATGTCCTTTATCGGCAGGGTACTGATATCAGCGGCCATTTTTATCGTTCTGTCTCTGACTGTCTTTGCTGACAACGGCATATCACTAAGTTTCTTAACTATTTCCTCTTTGTTTCTTAAATCACAATACAGCTCTTCCGATATTTTAATAAAGCACTCTTTTAATATATTCGCCATCCGCAAACGGCTAACCTCGTTTGACTAACTATAAAACATACGGCAGTTGCACTACTTGCTAATTTCACCCATTTAGTGAACATGCTCCAACTTTTGTCTGCTTTGTTCTTCAACTCATCCACAGCTTTCTTTCTACAATCTCCAACTGGATATTTTTCTGCGAAGTTAATGTGCTGTTTTATAAAATGTCTATCGAGGTTTGTTTTATTATTATTGGAGAGTTTTGTATTGCAAATTAGACATGAAGGTAAACCATCGGAACTCATAATGAATGCGTAGGATTCTGTCCATTCATTTTTAAACTCTCGATGCTCATCTTCTATTTTCCTCTTTTTTGTAAAAATTTTCATTCCAGAATGTAACTTAAATTTTAGTTAATGTAAATTAGCCCTAAAACAAACTAAATACGTTAAATTTAAGCTTAAAAGTTGTAAATCTATAATGAAGAGAAATATTTTGAGAATCTATCTAAAATTCGAGTAAGTTAGCATATAACTACTTCGTCTGAGTAGAAATGAAATTAAAAATGATTTTAAAATATATTCCTAGAGAAGGAAATTAAAAGGAGCAAGAAAACTCGATAGTATCAGAAATACCTACGAAAAATAAGGATGCAGAATAAAAAATGGGAATAGATATATATATATATAACTTATAATTTCCTTGTAGGATTATTCACCGACTTTACACAGGCAAATGAGCGATGTTCACGGTTAGCTTTCATAATGGCAATGACTGTGTAAAATGAAAAGGATCCTCTCACAGTCAAGAAACCTGACTAAAGCACGTTTAAACTTGAGCTCCCAAAATTTGATCCTGTGATATAAAAAAGACGGCTATCGGTGAAAAAAGATCATGCTACATTGTTTTTATCCGACTGTGGTTTACAGAGTATAGAAACCTCATAATAAGCATTTCACTACAAAGCAGAAATTTACCGGCTGGTGACCTATCTTATCAATCGAGACCGTCAATGTCTAGGGAGAGTGAGCGTCAGGATCATCCACGAAATCTTCCGTTTTTTTTTGTTTTTGTGTTTGTTTTACGTGTGTCGCTTCGACACCCCCAGCAGCTCGCCAACCTGAAGTCATCTTATTGGTGAGTGCTCACTGGGCTTTATTATCCCAGCAACTATATATATATATATATATATATATATATATATATATATATATATATTAACTTAAGGAAAAGAAAAGGTAGTGATGAGGGTGGCAACAAGATGTTGAAGGAAGTCCAGTGGACACTTACCAAGTTGGCAGGCTGCTGGGGGCGTCAAAGAGACATACGTAAATATATATATATATATATATATATATATATATATATATATATATATATATATATATATATATATATATATAATGTCATCACTAAGGTGTAACTGCATAGATAGATACACATCTTTATTTGGGTAAGATTGAGACCAGGCAGTCTCTTATTCTATCTAACCCATTGTCAATTACAAACAAGAAGAAAGCAGCAAAGAATAAAAATAAAATAAAAATTACAAAAAATAATGTACTATACATAAATAAAATGGCACGTTAGAATTTTTGGAAAAAGAGATGGAGATTTGTTTGTTTGTGGGGAAAACCAAGGATAATTATAGTACTATTATACCCTAGGAAAAAGCCTTTGCAGGGAAGCACCCACACAAGAAGGAGGTGTTAAAACCTGTGAAACCTACTGATTACAATATTTAAATATTGAGAGAATCATAAAATGTAAGTACACAAAATTAAATATGATGTGGATATAAAAGAGTGACTTTATAAAGTATCATATAAAAATTCAAACGGCTTCTCTAATGAGTTTTAGGCATCACAGCTGCCAGCGAAGCTTTGACATTCCTATTACTTAATATGATGTAATAGAGACGGGGAAATGTATGAGGGCTCCCCTTTAGCATCATCCAGGTTTTAGATGAGGTGGTGGTTGACAATGATGGCCCAGCATTACAAAATCAGCAATCATTGGCATCTGTTTTGCTTTTCTTAGCATAGTTCTTTCAATATTTCCTTTTACGGACTTAATGCAGACTCTCTATCGAATTTTATGATTCTGTCCATTACGAGATCCAGAAAGAGTGAGAATGCCTCCTTAAGTACAAAAATTTCAGACCAAGTTTTCTATTCCAATACTGAGGCTTGGCAACCAAACTCTCTTCTTTATCCTCGCAAGACGCATTCGCATGAATCGATCGGAATATTTATAGAATTTAGAGGCAAGTAATAACACTCTAAAATCGTGAAAAGTAGTTATTTTTAACTACGTAGTTATTTACCTTAGAATTACTAGATTATTTCAAGAATGTGTCCAAAAACTATAAATAATGGTAAGGCGCTGCTGTCAAACTTATTTGCCGTTACGTTTGCCTATGCATGTACTACAACAATTTAGTCGCGGGTCATCAGAACCGCGGATAGGGAGGATTTACGACATTTTTAATGAAAAAACTAACGTTCGCCACATTCCTGTTTTGCAGGGATCTGCTCAGCTAAATAAAACGGGTGAAACAATCACAGAAGAGTTAGGTGTCTGTGTCCAGGCAGTCAGCATTAACGGCAGATGCGAAATCCTTCGCGAGGAACAAGCGAAGGATGTCCTATATAAGGGCCGAGGACCATAGCACATCGAAATACTTTCACTAGATCTTCCCGGACGCACGTAGATCGTCCGCATCCTCGATAAAAAGTCAGTTAGCAGAAAAACAAAAGAGATACGCGGAGAGAGTCCCAAAACCGGGGCCTATCCCTCGTACTGCCGGAAATTTCAGGCATACCGAAACCGCGTTTCTCGCGCAATGGGTCGGAATTTATAGCCTTATAAGGCACGAGTGAATGGCCATTGTTCTCTATGCTAATGGCAAAGTTTCTCGCGAGAATATCCGCTGACGAGAGAGCGTAATTGTCTGGTTTTTGTTTTGGTGCTCGCGGGGAGAAAATTTAATCATTTTATCTTCGTTTTTGGAAGTGGTAAAAGCCGCAGTTTCTCGAGGGGACAAAAAAATTCGAAAAGTTATTTTTTCATACTCGTTAATAAATATATGAATGTTAGATAGTTTGGCGCAGTATTTTCGAAATAGTTACACCAAAAGGTTTAGGCAACCCGTGCTACGTCATGGTTATGAAATTCAGTTAATTGGGTTGTTGCGTTCCAAAGATAGGTGCAATCTATGAATAATTTTCAAATAACGATAGAGGTATTCTATTCCCAAATATCTCTTGCCTTTAAAACAATGAGGATTGTAAATTATGAATTAAAAATGAATATTTTTATAAGAATAATTAATTAGCATCAACCACAACCAGTTGGTTTATTTAAAATAATTGGGTTAATTAGATCTTGCAGCAAAGTAAACCATTGCTCTATTATTTTATCTCAGGAAAACTGAGTTATAAAGATATTGCATATCTTTTTGATAATTTTTTCATGTTGGTCGTTATTTTATAAATGCTGTCTAAAATGTCGGTTCATCTTATAAATCTGCCTCACAGCAATTCACATTTAAAATGAAATATTTGCACAAGAACGCCTACCTTGTGCGCTCCTAGCTTCTTCAAAAATGTTAGCGCTTAACTGTCCTTAAATGGAAACAATTATTAGTTACGCATAAAACATGTGACAATTCGTAATATGATTCAGTCGGTCCGCCAATTAATCGCCGAAAACGAAATACATTTCGGTGCAATATAAGTCAAAATCGAAAGCTGATAAAAGATCTGAAAGGGGTGCGGAGAATTAATGGCTATAGCCATAGCCGCGTATAAGGTAATGCTCGCGCGCTCTAAGGTGGCGGGAGGAAACGTGTGAGAGGGGAAGGGATGGGAAGGAGAAAATTTAAGGGGGAGCCGACGCCAGAGCCTATGCGCAGTAACACAATTTTGGTTCGCATGAGTCCAAGTTCGCGCATCAAATTCACACATCTATACACCACCTCTCCTATAGGCGGTCCCGCCTCGAGGATGGATTCGTTCTTCCGTATATGTGCCCATTGCGCACCGCCACGTTAGAGCGTTTTTACGGAAGTTATTTTGTAAGCACAGCAATTAAAATTGAGGATAAGCTCTATGAATCAATAGGAAAAGATATTATAATCCCTTTAATCGGTCAGATGATCGACAGGAATGAATCGACTCCCACGTGGTGCTTAGCACGCAACTCTTTCCACGCCTCACGTTATCTTCCTAAGAGGACACTCGATCCGTTCAACAGTTATTTCCCATGAAAGATAAAGAGGAAGGAATTCCAACGCTTTGGGGATGGGGAAGTACTGACCGAACACAGGAAGTGACATCTTTCGTCGGAAATTCCGACGTCGAAAGCGCCTTGGGTGCGTTAGTCTTTTTTTTTAAACTCAGAACCGTCTGACCTCAAAGTGGCGTTACTCTTCGTCTTTAAGACTTTCTCATTTCGTCTCGGAGACGTTCGTCCCTTTTCCTTACGCTGCGGAACGCATGAACGAGACATTTAATTGCTTAGAGATGTCTCCCGCGGTTGAAAGAGCCTTTGCTTCCAGGTGGGAAGGAGGGGGAAGGGAGGGAGGGAGAAAAAAGAGAGGGAGGGAACGAGGGAGGTAAATGGAGGGAGAAGTGATGGAGCAGTTGGAGCAGATGTCCAGATTGGATCTCATTATTGAAACCATTGATTTGTGAATTTATGGGTTATTTTTAGTTTTTCAAATGTCGCATGGCAGCGAAGAAGTTGGCACACTCGCACATTTCATTTTTGTTAAACTTCCATAGCAAAGAGAGCGCCATGTAAAGAAAGAGAATTATAAGACGAGCAATTTTGTTTAACCTATCCATTTTTGGAGTCAGCTTTGGCTATTCGGATAAAAATTAAACATTAATTTCGTAGTAATTGATTTTTAAGTGCGTCGACTGCAATGGTCATTTTGCATTGCCATCAACTGGAAACACGCACAGAAGGGAGGAGGGAAACCCGGTGCCGGCATTAATCTACTCTTTACGAAAGACACCAAGGAGGCCAACAGCATAACGTCCCTTCCGGCGGACGGGGCGTTGACTTTGCGCGGTCTTCTCAAACTACAAAAACAGGGAGCCTGGCGACCTCGGAATAAATGCTACTTTCGCATGATTCGTGCCCGCTGCTCCTTCGAGAAGCATGCACCACTACACCACCGGCACTCCTATTTATTTCGTTTATGATGTTCTATTTTTAGCGCGTTTAAAATAATGCACTTATGGTTTCACTTCGGCGTCTGTCTGTGCATCTTGCTCAAATTGAAATTGTTACAAAACCGTAAACGATAGAGAGCTGAAACTTGGAGGGAATATTTCTGTGCCGCTGTCATTTATTTTTTCTTAGATATGAATGTTGGTCAAGTTCTGATTGTGACCCATTAAATTTATTTTTAATATCTCCGAAGATGTAAAAGATGGAAAGCTGAAACTTTGAGCGTACATTTTCACATTAATTCCACTTATTCTTGATAAGTTTGTGAAAATGGAAATATAAAATAGTAATTTACTTTGAACTAAGAAAATTTCTTACAAGGTTTGTTGTTGTCAACGAAAACAATCTTCGTAGCAACTGAAGTAAACAAAATCTACTACAAACAAATAAATACCTTTAATTTCCTTTCGTATGCACACAGCATAAATGAAAGAAAATGGACTATATACGAAGAAGAAATGACCATAAATACGTTAATTTTCCGCTCGTGCGCACAAAGATTTTTGTAAGTGAAAAAGAATGGATAATTTACGATGAAGGAATGAACTTAAACGTAAAAATTATAAAAATTATGTTACAATACTCAAGTTACGTATGCTTTAAATATTTTTCTATTGTTTTACTTATACCTTTGAAGTTATAAAAGATGAAAAGCTAAAACTTGAAGTGACTATTTTTACATTGATGGCACTTACTCTACAGAGGCGTATAGGGAAAAGTTCAATTTTTTATTACAAAATGATTGCGTTCTAAACTTAAAAAGTCATTTTGGATATACATATCAGCTATTCAAAGGAGTCTATTTATACGTAAAATATATGTTTATTAGGAATGATAATGCGCAATACAACGCTGATTTAGCTATTAAGTCTCTCTCATTTAAACGTTATCCTCATCTTCACGAGGTAGCTCCCGTAAAAAACAAATGAAGCTCTATAGACAATAATATGCGGCGGTATAATCACATGAAAAATAAAAATTTCATCCATGTTCATGGATAACACTCTACTTGTTATAAAATTATTAACATGGGTTGCCACGGTGTGACAGATTATGCAATCAACTACTGAATTCGGATACTGCTGAAAATGCACAGACAATTTCGTCAAGTTGGCAAAATTAAACCTATTTTTTACGGCAACACCAGTTTCAGATAATTTAACTAAAATGTTGCTCTTTTAGCAACAGACCCTTCGAGAAAAGTTTTTTCGCTAATAGATAGTTGAAAAACTGATGACACAAATTCGAGATACGCAACCTTCTGTTGCCCAGAAGACACTAAAAATTTCACTAAATCGCAAAGATCATCCGAGATGCGACAAACACGCTCATGAGTGTGAAATATCAGCTCTCTAATAACTTAATCCTAAATAAAAATGAAATTGTAAATTGCGACATTTTGAAGCAACGTCGGTTCTCCGCACATAAAACACATCGATCGCGATTTTTCGGCTCAGTTGCTAAAGCAACCGCTCCTAACAGCCTCCCGACGGCGGACCCGACTTGCGATCCCCGATTCCCCTTCTCCCTGCATCAACTGCTTCACAGTTTCCGGCCAACGAGAGGGAAGTCGGCCGGAAACGGCTCCCTCGCCCGGAGGAACAACCCTCGGAGCTGAAACATTCAAAACCACAGATTTATACGCCCACGCAGCAGGGGTAAACCCCAGGTTCGAGCATCCCCCGTGTCCTCTCTCTCCCTCTGCCACTCAACATATCCCGCTATGAGCGCCATCAGATGTAAGCACCGCCTTTCCCGACCGAACACCCGCTGATGTACGTGAGATGGTGTTGGTCTGCGAACACCCTCTCAGAATCCAGAGAGAATAAATATATATTCGCGATGGAAGCTAAATATAGAAATTTTTGATGTCTCGAGCTCCATCTCTCTCCATTTGTAGGTTGGTAAGTTCATAATTCACAGAAGGGAAAACGCACATAGCAACGCATTTGAAAACGCCGTTATTCGTAAAGATACATCTCTGCTTTCTCTCTCTTTCCTCTTATCAAATAATACGCTTGGTCCGCAATACGTTATGAGAAAATGCTTGAAATGCTACATTTTCCAGAGAAGTTCTAGAATCATCTGAAACGTGTTCCAAATGCGCACGCTTAGGAATTCCAAGACTTTTAACAAGATTTTCTTAACGGCAGCGAAAATAAGGAAACGTAACAAATATGGGCAATGGACACAAGAATCTGCGCGAATTTTAACATACCATTCACGCAAAAAATGAAATATAATTTAGACGAAAGTCGGCATATGAATTGCAACGCAAAATATTCATCAATAAAGGACAAACAAAGGTATTGATGTTTTAATTCATACGATCAAACTTTAAATTACGAATAAAAAAGATTCTTGTTTTATCACGAAATCGTGAAAAAAGAGATAAACAAGAGCGATGACAAAGAAATAGAGAGATGTTAGCTAAATAATCCAACAATAGCGATCATACTATAACCAAATTTGATGCTACCTATTGCTAATAATAAGATTGAATAACTGCTAAAAGAATTTCAGAAAGACAACGACTGTTAATTTTTGACCTGATAGCAACAATGCTCCTACCAAATCTTTCCTTCGTCACATCCATCCGATCCTAACTTATATGCCGCCATAAATAAATATAGTCACGTCACAAATTGCGTCAGGCCTCGTGATGATCATTCGCTTTCCACTATCAAAACAACAACATCCAAACTTCCAATACCGAAATGTGACCTTATGCACAATTCTAAGTAAGTTATCAGTATTATATCAAGTAAATATGCGCATACGGGGGGTAATAAAAAACTTCCTTCCCATTTAAAATTCCATTAATCCTCTACAAAAATCACCTTTATTCATATTAACGCAATTTCTCCAATTCCGACGGAAAAATAACTTTCCTTCGTTTATTCTGAAAGCAATCGTAGTAAATTAATTGATGCAAGAAATCGATACGATCAATTTAAAAGCTATGCGCAACAACTTGAGATTTATTTCCCTCGAACGAGGACAGCGAAATTCGCGATGCGAATAGAAAGAGATATATGTATTTAACCGTTCGTGGGCGATCTTTCTGACAGATTTTTACGTTCCTAGTTTAGTTAGAGCCCCAAGAAAATGTTTTATTACGTCCGTTTCTCGAATTAAGCCTACAGGAAAAGACCGAGGCAACTTTTGAGTTGAAAATCGCCAAAGGTAAAATGCGACCGCTTGAATTTGACGCGAGCCGCATCCCTCGTTTAGTGATCTACATCTACATGTTCCTCTGAATTTCAACAATCTGGTGGGTGGCAGAGGGTGCAATGCACCGAGGCCTACGTAACAGTTATTACTCGCGGATTTGTACGAATCTCCCGTTACATAGTAAGTATTCCTATTCTCCGAAAGAAATAAGCGCCATGTGAATACCCGGAAACCGATTGAGAGCTCACGAAAACCGACCTCAAGTAACGAGGCCACGATGATGAGGGGGCGGAACTATGCTGGTGTGCGCGTGCGTGTAAATGTCTTGGAATGTGGATACCTCATCACCATACGTATCTCACGGGTTCGTCCCAATAGAATCCGGGAGTCGGTCAAGAAGGGAGTGTACGGATGTGTAGGGAATGGAGGGAAGGTGAGGGAGGGAGAGGGAAGGTGAGGGAGGGAGAGGGAAGGGGAGGGAGGGAGAGGGAAGGGAGGGAGGGAGAGGAAGGGGAGTGAAAGAGGAAAATAAGTGGAAGTGGAAATGGAGGGGAAGTAATTGAAGAAATTTCGGCCGACCGCTCTGACGTTCATTATATGTTTGCAAAAAGCATTCGTCGATTTTTTAAAATTTCGCAGCTTGATCATTCGCGACTTAATGACTAATACAATTCAGAGCGGAGTTGTCAGTATTGTGATGCAATAGGAATACAGAATTATGTATTACTTGTGTAATTGCACCGCAAAAAACTTGTGGAGATGGAGGGTTCAAATTAAAACAGCCCAAGATGTGCATCTTAGCTAAACGTTAATTCAAAACTGCAAAGTAAATAATTACATGGCTCATTGTCATCATTTAATGAATCTTAGTAAATAAATGTTAATTATATCCGGCGGGAGCATGATTCTCTCAAGGTTGACATATGCCTCGTCATCCAGCAGGTGTATGATGCTCTTAAGGTTGGATTAATCCTCGTTACACGGCGAGAGCATGATTTTATTAAGGTTGGCAAATGCCTCGTCATCCGGCGAGAGATCGATCTTATTAAGGTTGGCAAATGACTCGTTATCCGGTGGGAGTATAATGCTCTTTAGGTTGGCAAATGTCTCGTCATGCGGCGAGATATCCTTCGTGAAAGCATCATAAAATATCTGAAAACCTTGAAGTGTGGACTAGTTACGAAGTAGTTACTTTTAAAAAATTTTCCATAGGAAATGTATTGCGTCGCCGTTTATCTGCATAGCATTGCTTTATTGAATTAGTTAGAATTAAGACTTGGACAGCTGATAGAACGAAATATATTTTTCCCGAAGAGAGGACCCGAATCCATGCCGCGTTAATTTTAAAAGACCACCTGAATATAAATATTTCCTGTAAAAGTTAATGTTTTTTCCACACAAAATTTCCGCAATTAATGCCGAGTCGAAATGTCTAAAAAGAAAAACGCGAATCAGGCGGACGCTTGTGAATTATTATGTAAATATATCTAGCTTACCTTTGAGGCCCTCTGATTCCTCTTAGTAGAAATCGCGAAAATTTGAAATTAACTTTAGTCTGGAGACTTTTTAAATGTTAATTATCGATAGGCGAACATTTTTGAAAACTATTCTGATCAATGTGTGATTGAGTTCGCGAGCGTTTCCGGCTCAATTCATTTGATATTTCGAATCAAATTTCAGGTGGATTTTTACGCCCACTCATTCAAGAGACCACTGGGCAAATCGACATTGCATGCGTCACTGTGGGTGCTCCCTTTGGCCTTCGGATGTCGTCACAGGGTGATGGAGTGCCGCCAATCTTAAAGATGGCGTTGTACGGAATGGACGCAGGTACATTGAAAGAGAGGGAAATTTCTTATGACCGCTCCTATCAGTTACTTCCCTCTTCTCTTCCCCCATCCTCCTAACACTCCTTATACCTCCTCCTCCCACCTCTTCCTCCTACTTTCCTATGTTACCTCCCCCTCCTACCTACCTACCACCTCCTTCCGATAGTCAATTCTCTCCAAGGCGTCGCCTCTCGTTAGCATACAATTACCTCCGACGACGTATCCGTCCTTTCATAATCACCTCTCTGTTCTTCAACGAGGTTGGAATTTAAAACGTGCATTTAATTTGCAATCCGACTTTTTTCGAAACTTTTTATTTTGGATTTAACAGCACCAAATGACTAAGTATACGTGATAAGAGCGAGAAAAGATGCGAGTAAATATAAATTTATAACAGAATTTAATCTCTCCAAGTTAAAATGATGAAAAAAACACGGAGACACACATGGGTCGATTTAATGGGTTCGGTCGAAATTTAAGCGTATTATTTGCAGCAGAAAAACAGCAACAAAAATTCAACTCGGCATTCTCGGTTCTTCAAGACCATCCCTATAAAAAAATCGTAATTATTATATCAATTTATTAAACGTTAATCTATAAATATTATTAGTTTCTGTCATTGTAGGCAGTTTCTATTTAAAATCTTTCGACAATTTAACATTAGTCTCGCTTCTATCACTAATGTCAACATTCTCCGGCTGTCAAGAGCATGTATTTTCTTCTTGTAATTTCTGTCATTATTCGCTCTTTCTGAATAATCATCCTGTTGCCGTCTTCATGAAAAAACATTTGTCCTTCATTTCAACGTAGAAGCGGAAAATATTTCTCTCCGACCGATCTGAAATTAGAATTACAGGTCTCGACTTCACATGATTACGTATAGATATATACGCACATTCATTAATACACAAGCAGACATAAATGAACCTAATATAATATACTTGTTTTTAACTAAGATATCGAAGAAATACACTACAAAGCAAATAGACACGCCCATCTTCGCGTATTTTAACTTGTCTCTGCCGTATTTAAATTTTTTGGTGGATCGTATTTGAGGCCGTCCTACCAAGCTAACGGACGACCGAGTGACTTTTTTTTAGATCCCGCAGCGTTGGTATTCACGTCTCATGAAAGTGTTTAAAGTAATATTTATTAGTGCTTATTTACAGTCCCGTGTCGCAGTTATAGCTTCCCAGGCGCTCGGCCAAAAGGAAACTTAAAGCGTGGCCTGTGGTACCTGTTTCGAAGAAGTCAAAGCCGTTATTCATACAGATGCTTGATTTCGAAGTTTTCTAGGTCGCGATGATTTAACGTTGCGCATGAGCGAAAAAAAAAGATTTTTCTTCGACTCTTAATTTATAGGAATAGATACATGAATAGACCTAATACGAGATACATAGATATAACATCAGAGGTAATTCTATTCTAAGCGCTAATAAGCTTTCGCTTGGGAAATTCCTTTGGGTAAAATATGTTTATTGTTTATAGATGCAATTCATAGATATCTGATCGCGTTTTAATAATCTCTTTGCTATTTCATATCGACAAAGTCGGAAATATTTTTTGTTTTTACTTCTATTAATAGCCTTGTCGGTTGAAAAAACTCCCCTTCTGAACGATCTTATTAACTAGATTATTTAAAAATTAACGAAATATTTGGATGTCATCTCACCTTCGCTTGCATTTCATTTTTATAACCTTTGAAATTCGATATCAGTTGACATAAGAGCAAACCTATTTATGAGCATTGGGTGTCATATTAGGATATTCACTTTTAAGCAATATAATTTATTTATTTGTTGAGGTTTAATTACTTCTTGAATTACATTTTAATATGAAAGACAGAGAAGTACAAAATTTCTAAAAGGCTAAATATTCGCCCTTAAATCATATTTATTATAATTTAGGTTATCACGCTAAAGTACTACATTATCTCTGCTTTTTTTAATTGCAACCCACAAATTTTACTTCTTAAAGTTCATATTTTAGATTAGCTGTTACCAACCCAGGTCTACAATACACGATTCCCGATTAGAGTCACGATAAAAAATATTGTTATCAACAAATTCTATATTATTTTTTAAAAAATTAAAGAAGCAAACTCAACGAAATATAAAGATATATATAAAGTTAATTTTGCTATCTTTGGAGGATAAAATCTACTATTGCAAATTGAACTATGTACTGCTATGAAGTCCAATTTCATTTAGATTTATTCAAAGAAATAGGCCACATTAATATAAGATTCTAATTTGTGAAACACAAAGCAAACGAAATGTAAAAAACATGGACGAATAACATGTTGGATACAGTTGTATCATTCTCTCCTAACGGATCTTCGTTCTAAATAAACATTCTTTGGTTCAGAGTGTCCGCTAATGGGATGGTTATGTCATCGAGGTTTTAAAATGTCCCATTTTTCCGTAAATCTTAAAAAATAGACCATTTCCAATCGACATAGTTATAGAAATAATACTCATCTGTAGTTAACTGAAGATTAACCTGTATTTATCCTTAAAAATTTAATTTTAACCACCCGTTCTTAAAGTTATTAAGATAAATTTGAGCTTTAAAACCTCCGTGGAATAATAGAAAGCTGAAGTTATAATCATTTGCCAAAATTGCAAATTTTAAGCCTCTTATAAGAAGATTAAAAATGAAATAAGATGTAACGAAACGGTGTCGAAAATTCCGTGGGTTGGCACCATTGCAGACGGTCATCTTCGAATGTGAGAGATGGAGCCACGACCAGTCTTTTGGAATGCAAAAGGAAAAGCGGTTCCTTACGCATCCCTTCCATCTCCTCCTCTCCCTCTCCTCCCCTCCCCCTCCTCTCATTCCCTCCCCTCTCCTCTCCCTCTCCTCCCATTCCCTCTCCCCCTTTTCTCCCCCTCCCTCTCCTCCCCCTCCCTCTCTTCCCCATCCCTCTCTTCAACCTCTCCTCTCCCTCTACTCTCCTCTCCTTCTCCCCCCTCTCCTCTCCTTCTCCTCTCCCTCTCCTACCCTCCTCTCACTCCCTTCCCCTCCTATTCCCTCCCCCTCCTGTTCCCTCCATCTTATCTTCTATACCCCCACCTCTTTCTCTCCCATCCTTTTTCTCCTCCTCTTTCCCTCTCTCTCTTTCTCCTCCCCCTTACTCCTCCTCATCTCTTCTTTATCGCTATTTTTCTAATTTAATACCATCTCGATCCACCTCCTGTGAGTTTTTCGCGGCAGCACTTTCGGCAAAACGAAAAATTCGGGAGCCAAAGCGACGAGAGATGCTTGTAATGAAACGTCACCCCGAGTTCAGGAAGAGAACAAAAAAGTGCGACGGCGCTATTCGCACATATGTTTGCGGTTCAAACGATCGATCGATCCTGGTTCGATTCACGATAAGCGTTTCTGTCGAAAGCGGAACGCTACTGTCACTCGTCTAAAGGGTTGATTCGCCGTTCAGGGCGATGGGTGTTTGCATCGTCGATGGAGAAGTAGCAGCACCTGCATTTTTCCTGCGATCCATCAACTCTTAACACCTGCTTATGATTTTTTTTTAATGTAGCATTTCTCTGTTCCGTACTGAATGAAAAAATATCTCATGAAACGGCAATATGCCGGAAACACCGAACACATTCCTAGCGTGACGATTTTATTTCCTCATCTATATAATTACCTCGTTGTGTTTCACAAGCGTGAAACCTCAGTGCATGGAACCGAATAATCGATCGCCTACGTCGCAAATTTCCTCCCCATTCTCTATGACGCGGAATCAGAAATAATACGATTGATAGTCATACGCTCACGGATTCAATCAAAATTCAAAAATTTATTTAAGATAATTTAGTAGTGGAAGTTGCAGTAACCTGTTATCTTTTCGTCAGATATTTAACGCCCACTTATTCCTTTATTATGGGCGTATGTAAAAGAGGCTTGGAAAAATGTTAACTAGTGAACTCAATTTTTTCACGAGAATAGACGCGCGCAAAATTCAATTCGTAACTTCGATGATGCAGCCTAAATATATTTACCAAGTTATGATAAGCACAGCCACCGAAGTTGCTCTAAATCAGTGGTGCGCAACCCGTGGGTCACGACCATCTTGGGGGTTGCGGATGTCTTTCTGAGGTTCGCCAAAAATTATTAACTTTGACAAAAAAATCGACTAATATTTATGGACTAATATATGCATCTATGGGTGATATTTTCAAACAGTATGAATATTTTCGTAAAATATATTCTAGTGTAGATTTCTACAATTTAGAAGTTGCCAAGTCAAGATAATTACTAAATAAACGTCAAAATTTACCTTGTGAAATGATGCCAGCCATTTTACTTACGTTGATTGTTGTTGTTGGTCAATAAGATTTGTTAATATAATAAAATTGTTTAAAGCTTGCTTTTTAATGAAATTTTTATTGAAAAGGTATATATGATTGAATTCAAATAAGATGTTTTGAAATATTTTATGGTAAAAATTTTCATTTCATATGAACTGCCAAAAAGCAACGCTTTTTTGTCTTTTGCAGATAACATGGATTTAATGCTCACAACCATTTCACAAACCAATGGAAATAGTTTGTCTCTAATAACCGAGAAAAGTTGTCTCGTCCAGAACAGTCCAACGGAAGATTTACGCACAATAATAAGCAAGAAAGCTTTCAAATTAAGTGTAAGAAAATATGGGGGTCGTGGTTGAAATAAGGCTGCCCACCACTGCTCTAAATAACAAAATATTCTTCAACTTTTCTTTAACTCTTTTAAAAAATGAGGGACACATTAGCCCCATTAATTGAAAATGTCACTGTTATTTAATAAAATGTACCAATAAAACTGCTTTAAATGACACACAAAACTAAAATATAAACTTTAAACTATAAATAAGAAATCGCAATGTAATTAATAATTTTGTTAAGAAAAAATAATCGAAATACGCATTTTTTCAGTGTCTTCAATGTCGAACTTTAGGAAGCTCTTAATATTTACACTGTCCAACTATGATTTGTTTTTGCTTGACAGACACTATGAGATTATACAGAATGTTTTATTTTATTAACGCATACATTTTGACAATATTATTATAATTTTCAATTAAAACATTTAAAAATTTAAAACAAACTCATAAGCCGTACGAATCAAAAAACATTTTTAGAGGTAAACAGTTAAAGTTTACGAAAAATTTGTTACACATCAGGGACTTGATATCTCAAACAAATGTTCGATAGTTTATACGGTGTTTAGGAGTATGTTTTAAAGATAAAAAAATAATAATTGAAAATTTAAATTTTTCACCGTAGTCTACTTTTTCTCATATATAATATTATTCTAGTTGAAACGAATTGGTAATATTCATGGAACATTTGAATAACGAGCTACAATTTCCCATTACTTTCCGAATTGCATCCGCTTTTATCTATCGACCTCGGCGATCCAATCGGTATAAATCGAATCTTGTGCTCCATCCTCGGCTTCTTAACGAACCTCCGAAAACACCATCGTAAGGCAAGTCTACGCGTCGCCAAGTCGCCGAGAAATTAGAATCACGAGTCCGTCCGTCCTGCGTCGAAGGGAAACCCTGACACGTGGAAAAAACGAGAACGGAGGGGACAATGGGAGTGAGCGCTTATGGAAGTATCGAACACGATGAAGCCCCTCTTTATCTTCGAGAGGGAGGTCTTCCCGGTCCGCACTCCGAGAACAACCGGACGCGAGGAACGGATGGAGGAGGATAGCCCTCTTACCTCTGAATAACTAATCGAAGGCTGAATCATGGGGGCTGAGTGCGAATTCTAATAATACGTCGCAACGGTCGTCGTTAATTTTTTCTGGCCGAGCGAAGCGAGGTCTCTCCTGTTGAGTCCATGCGCATTTTGTGTTTGTCTGTCTGTTCTACGATAACTGTCGTCTCGGTTGTCTGATTTTTACCAAACTTCGTGTGCATGTACAAAATACATAGAGTCGAACGCCTATAGTTTTTATAGAATACCACCCTTATAATTACTGCGCAATTTGCGTTAGCGCATTGCGCTAATTTCCAAATCTTATCCAACCTAAACGAAATTTGGCGCATATACGGAAAAAAATCAAACGACGAAGAAAATGTCAAATAAACATTCCTCTAAAATGTACAGGGAGTCTCCCAGAGGCGCGCAACGTGATTCCCTAAGTGTGCTGAGCGAGGGCGAAGACCCCGTGGATCCCCTAGTTTAATTTTAATTTTCGCGAGCGCCACTAGTCCGAAAAAGGCGCTGACGACGCTGCGCGCGCGTGCCTGGAGACATCCGGTATTGTCGAAGAAAGATGACAGCTGGAGGGCGATCACGCGATTCACCAGCGCGCAAGGGGGCTCGTCCTGCACGTCGCGCGTGCTACCTCGACTCCCGTACGCCCTACGCCCCCCTCACACCTGCCTTCTCCCTCTGCTCCCAGACGCACGCATCTGCCTCCCCCGCAGCCCCACCCTCCCTTTCCTCGCGTGGGGACACAAGGAAATTGAAAGGGTTGGGACTGAATGGCGCTGTCCCATCCCGCAGTGTCGCAACTTCGCATGCGCATTGTTGTTCAGACGTGAGAAGAATCTCCTAGCAACTGGCACCAACGCGAACTGCGTAATTCGGAATTCGCCTTAAATCATTCGGCGAGGTTGTTATCAGCGCCGCGAATAATTTACGATCGAGAAGGTAGCGCCAAAAAAGCGTCGTATTCGGATTCTATAAATGAAAGATACCATAACAGTGAACAAACGAATGCAAATTTTTTATTCAAACAAATTTGCAGACAAAAAGAAGTTTCTGTTTCGTAATTCGGGCTCATTCGTGTTTCTTTGCAACCAGGGTCGCAAATTAATCGCTCTCTTCTAATGTGTCGACGATAGTTTTAAGGGAAATAAAATCCTTAAATGAAAAGTTGGATAGCTGTCTAGCAGTTACGGCTACAACAAGACGAAAATACAAACCTTTTGGAGATAACATCTTCATCGGAATCAAAATAAACGTCTGGTACTTACCTAAAAGTAAATAAAAAAACTCGTTAGTATTACATTTTATATCATTATTAAAATTAAAATTACCAGTCGCAATGAAAACTTTTAGTAATTCATCCTAAGATAACAACGAAACATGCGAAATTATTGCATTATAGTTGCAGTCATATCATCAGTTCACTTTATATGGTAAAGGATGATTATATTAAATGAGATAAATAGATTAAAATTTAAAACCAGCATAATTAAATAATCATTAATAACAGCTACATAATTCTATGCGATCCTATCAAAGCTATAATAAAAGTGAGCTCTATAGCGAAGATAGACCGCAACTCAGATTTGGGGGTTGGGTGGTAAATCTGATCCAGATGCGTTTGTATTTTAAACGCACACACACTTTGTCCTAACAAAAAGAATTATTTATTTCGATTTTTAAGAAAATGATTCGGATAAATGAAGGAATGCATAACGAAGAAAAATATAATTACCACGAAGAATATGAAGCAAGGAAAACCATGCAAATAAATGGTACTTACCGTTCAAAGAGTGACAAAAAATTGAGCGAGAAAATGAATAATTGTTAGGCTCGAAGATCGACCAATAGCCGTTGAGGAAGGTAACATTTTAGTTCAAACGCAAATCGAAGTTGAGCAATCTTTTATAGCTACACGATTTACACGGATCATTTATTTGGCGCACGCAGCAAACTAATGTTGATAACTTGTTACTGAACTTCAGTCGATGTATTCAAACATTACAGATCATTAAATCTTTCCTAAATGTAGAATGCTATCGTTCAAATTTCGAATAATTTTTCAGATAAAGAATTGGCCAGGATATCAAAGCTTGTTTCTTTTTTACGTGAGTACATTTTAAAATGAAATAAATTGTTTTATAATGCCAGACAGAGACGGGACAAGGGCAGGACGAGCGAGGCACCCGCCTAGGAGTACCAAAAATATTAATTTGAACTGTTAAGCGCAACTTCTTATTTTATGAAATATGCATTTTATTGTTCCTCTACATTGTAAATAAACTACCATTTTTTAGAGATAAAATTGCGTACGGTATATTTTCACTAGGAAAGAGCGTAATTTTCAAACTTGCCTAGGGCGCAAAAAACGTCTTCTCCCGATCCTATTGCCAGATGAGGAAAAACTATGAAATCTACGAACACATATGTGTATGTTAGAAATAAAGTTGTATAACGCAGTGAAATCTCTTGATGTAATCCAATAATTCACTAGAAAATATAAGCCCGTAATTAGTTATGAAGCAAGAGCGGATTCAGGCATTATCCTTGAGGAGAGGGGAGGGGTAATCAAAGATAATAAAAACTAACTCAAAGTAACTTCAAAGGTATTATATGAAGAAAGGAAATAGATAAAATTGCTTCGATATGTTATTTTTTATTTTATTATTATTTTTTTGGTGTTCTGAAATATTTTTTGGGGGGGTGAGAGGTGGGGAGGGGGAGGGGGTAATTTCCCGCTTTACCCTCTTGAACCTTCCCTTGATAGGACGCTAGAATTGATTACGGATAGAAATTTAAAATATGTAAGCATAAACTATTATTTGTCATTTTTAGCATTTATCATTGATCGTTATTTCATATCTCTACGAATGAGATCAACATCAAAATCTAACTGGCAATATCATTTATTTTTTTGCAGTTCGTTTATCGACCTACTTAACCTTCAACTGAGGTCAGAACGGTACAAACGAATGCAATTATTTCCCGCGTCTGCAAAATACACGTAACCTTATCGCAAGGAAATGCGTGGGACTATTCCGAGTTCGTGTCGGAGCACGTTGCCTTGCTTAAGGTCAGCGATTGTGGATCTCTCTGTTGGGCGATGACAGGTGCGACCCACAGAGAGAGAGAGGAAGTGCTCGGGACGGTTTGATGACCTCGCGCTGCTCCACGGCGGAGGCGGATAAAGACCACACAAAACGACACGAGCGTGCATGTAGGGGTCACTGGGTCAACGGTGATAAGCGCTTGTCGCGGTCGGTTAAGCCGGGAGAGCGTCCATCGGCAAGAAAGTTCACCGGAAGGACACAATGCCTCTCTCCGCGAGTCGTTTTCTGCGTTTGGAGCGAAACCTTACGAGGGACGGAAATTGGATTTGATCGAAAGGAGTCACACAACATTCTTTATCCCATCAACAAGGCATGTCAAACTCGAAGAGGCATCAGGGTCGCAATTAAAGCGAGGCTGTTATTCAGAAGGGCCGCATTAGGATTACGGTTGTTTACTGAGGATCATATTTAGAAAAGTAGATTTTAACTCGAAGATTGGGGGGCTGTTTCGCCATTAAAAACGATAAATAATTTAGAAACCCCGTTCCATTATACCGCAATAACTATGAAAAATATTCTCCTTTTTACAAAGATAAAGCATTTGTATAAAATATTGAACGATTTAGTCAAGTAAAAAATTAGCATTCGGGCCACAGTCAGAAATATAAATGGCCGCATGCGGCCCACCTCTTTGACATGCCTGCCTGGACATTGGACACCAGAGGCAGTAAAATATTATCAGCGCTTAAACGGAAACGAATCAATTTTTCGATAAACAAAGAGTGGAATGGATTTATTGAAAATTTTCAGCTAAAATAATTAAATTTTTTTTTTATTAAACCCTCAAGCTTGGAGGACGTTTATTTAAATCCAACCCCAGATGCCGAAGGAGATTTTAAAAAATTGGCGATGCAGGTGCGAAAATTGCAAAAAAATATAAAAACTCATAACTTTTCACAGTTTTATTGGATTGCTATGAAGTGTTTTGAGGATTTTCGCAAAACATTATATTTTAAAACTATATCTCTTACGCTAGCTTGAAATAAGTAGACTCTGCTAGAGAGAAGCGATTTGCGCACCGATCCTATCCAGCGCGTGCCCGCGCTTTCATATAATAATCAATATCATAAAACTATAACAATTATTGGCATCCAACCTTCTTTAAAGATAAATTTAAACTATTCTGAATATTTAATTTGCTGCATGTAACCCTCTAAATCAATTAGGAGAAAAGTTTCCCGCAGGTCAACTTTTTCATGCCTCGATTGAAAATGTTAGATAAATGTTACGATTGTTATTTTTTAAGTGCAATTCATAATTTTTATTTATTCTTGAATTACATTGTCGTTATACAGAATAATTATAGAAGTCACATATAAATTGTCACTTTTTATTCAATAGAAGCCGATATATGACGTTGTATGTATATCCGCAAGGAAGGAATTGCGTGGCAACAAAAAAGTATTCACAAATTTTCAACTCTATAAAAAAAGAAATACAATAAAAATTGATGAATAAAATATAATTTCTAAGGCCAAAACTTCCTCTTTTAAAATATGCCAAGGTTTTTAAGATCGAATAATTTTCAGCGCGGCAAAAAACAAATATAGCTAGCAATGATGCTCGACGTATTAACACGTCGGACGGCGGCATCTGAAGTTTTCGTTGGACACGTTGACACGTCGGACGGCGTTGAGAGGTTTAAACATGAAAAGGCTACGAAGTCGAAAAAATACTAATTTTCTCAGTTAAATTTGAAAACCGATATCTACCGAATCTCCTAAATTTCCAAGTTTGGAGATTAATGTAGCATTTATTCGTCGAATATAATATTGATTCAAACATATTTCATTTTTTAAATTCCCAAGAAAAAAATTGGCAAATGAAACAAATATTGACATCCAGGAAGGTTTTTTTCCTGCGATTATTGTGTTTCAAATTTGGATGAATTCCAGCCGATATGTGGCACTTTCTCGACAATTTTGTCAAATAAGTGTATGAATTGAAGGTATCATAGAAACACCCACTTCCGATTGACCGATTTTTACCAAAAACTAATCAGTTCTTCTGACTTTCATACAAATGTTAAATATAAAATGTCGCGTTGACCTGATTAATAGTTTTTGAGTTAGAGCACCCACAAAAAACTATCTCTCTCACACACACACACACGCACGCACGCGCACACACACAGACATCATCGAGAATATGGTCAAAACCTGTATTTACGTTGAATTCTCGAAGTCGATTTTTTTCATGAATACAATACTTTCCCCTATACTACGTATATGGAGAAAGTAAAAATTCCAAATAGGCTACTTAAAAATAAATATTTTAAGAAACTGCGAGAAAATTTTAGACTACAAACAGAAATAAACTCAAAGACACAAAGCTCCAACAATTAAGAAAAGAAAAAGGAGCCTTATTCCAGTACATTTTTACATTTATCAAATATTAAAGCTAATATTTCAAAATAACTGATAAGTGACAGGAGTAAACACCCACTTCCGGTTGACCGATTTTTACCAAAAACTAATCAGTTATTGCGACTTTTATAAAAATGTTAAATATATAATTTCGCGTTGACCTGAGTAATCATTTTTGAGTTGGAGCACCCAAAAAAAGCTATAACAAACACACAAACAGACAACATCGAGAAAATGGTCAAAACGTGTTCAGGGGATCTCGAAACATGTATTTCCGTTGAAATCTCGAAGTGGATTTTTTTCATGAAACAATACTTCCCCTATACTACCCATGGAGAAAGTAAAAATTAATAAAGTTTCTTATTCTATTCATCTTTTTCCGCCTACAGCACGAAATCGCTCATACTAAACGTTAAAATCACATATTTTGGGGAAATATTGCCATTTTAACGGTAACTGCCTAACTGGCTAAATGCATTAATTCCCCTCTTCCCATGCCTTACCTCAAAATTGGTTTATCTTGACAATCGAACGCTGCGAGAAATATGTACAATTAATGTAAATGTTGATAGTTCAAATAATTTGTTATCAGTTAAAAATTTAAAATTCCGTTTTTGATTAATTTGAACCCGTAAATTTTGACGGGAAATATACTAGTGTTTAAATTATTTTTAAATTTTTGTTCAAATGTTATTATATTGCAGAAATACAGAAAGGCCACAGACAAATATAATTTTTTAAATTAGCAATAATTCTTTCAGGTCTTTTTAAAAATTTTGTCAAATGTTTAATATCATTAATTCTTCGTTACGTCGTTGTTATGTGTCCAATGTAATTGGCCTTGTGTTGTTTTTGGGCTTTTTCAAATAAATAAAATAAAAATAAAATAAATTAATGTTTAAATTATTTTTTAATCTTTGTTTCCCTCTTCCAAAATGGCGTGTTCCGTATTTTGAAATAAAAATACGTATATGTCACATTCATTTACAGGAAATACATGCATAATACTTCGTGTTTATTTCTGTTTATTAATTCTTGATATGAAGAACATAGTTACATCTTTTATAGTAGGTACCCTCGGACAGACATTTATTTTTCGAATATTTTAAGATTCCCGTACTTTAATGAAGACTTTCTTTAGGTGTCCCGTATTCTAAAAAAAAACTAAAATCTCTCAACACTAATGCGCCATCAAGGAGAGTTTTCCACGAGAGAATAAAAAACAGTCATGAACCCTATTTATGTCTCTAACTGTCGTCAAGTTAACTTATTCCCCAGTTCGTCAAAAATAATAAAGTGGGTGCCTTCTAATTACAGTTACTGTAAACAATGTTCAGTAAATTAAAGAATTGTTTCTATTTGCGGAAACCTTCGAAAGAGAGCAGCATTTGCGTAGAGTAAGAAAGTTTATTTTTCGGATGATGGAAATAAAGGAAAAAATTTCAACTTAGTATTAAAACAAAGAGTTTTTGCGTAAGCATTCTATAAAATGGTTGTTTATTAGGTACTGTTAATGGATAGAGAATTCTTGAAAAAAATTGTACGTTTTCAATTTCAGTTTTGAAGCGATAAACACAAAGAAGAATAATAAAAACAAATAACTAAAGAATTTTATTTGTAAGATAACTTAGGAAACTAATACATTTATATAAAAAATGTTTATATATTAGGAAGTGATTTATAGACTATGTCCATTATTTGAAGTAACAGAAGATGTCAAAGAAAAATGCTGGCAAGGGCGGATCCAAGTTTCATCCTTGGGGGAGCGGGACGGAGGGAGGGGAGGGGATAACAAAAGATGAAAAAACAAAATTATTTGAAAATGTCTTCAAAAGGATACATATTTTAATATATAAAAAGGGAATTGATAGCAATTTATACAACAAAATAAATCTATTGAAAAGTAACATTTCTTCGATGATATTTTTTATTATTTCGGATAATATTTTTTTTCGGTGTTCTGAAATCATGGGGAGGGGGAAGAAATTATCCCCTTTACCCTCCTCCCGTATCCGCCATTGGATGTTAATTAACTCTTGTTGAAATTTAGTTGGTAAAGATGATCGAATTTATGCAGCAAGTATGTGGCGGCTACTACCATCTATGGGAAGTAGGTAAGACTGCTTTCCACTAAAAGGAAAAGCGCCAGTGGAGGAAAGAAAAACTAACTCTTCACAAGAGGAGTTTAAGAGAGACACCGCATGGCGTTGCAAGACGGAAACTTGCATGAGAGCGCGTAATTTAAAATAAAGATGGACAGTAAAAATGACCATCAGATAACTAGCATTAACAATTGATTGTAAAATATTGTCATTAACTCAAATTGTGTTAAGGCATGGCCGAAAATAAATTGAGCTTAAAATATAAGTCAGATTCATTGATTCCTTTAACTCAAAAAAACTATCGCGTAAAACTTGCGTTAGAATAACCAAAGATAATTTCAAGTGATAAACCTCTCATTTTAATAGGAAAATTTTCGTCCCATTACACTAGCCTCTGATATGGATTCCTGATGTCGTTTTCTATAAGAGTTCATCACCGATTTACTCTCACAATCAGTGACTGGCGTATTGGTAAATCCTATCATCTTCAGTTGTTTCCAATTTTAAATCCACATTGTAATTCTTATTGTCACAAAGTTGATAATAACTATGTCCAGGCTAAACTAGGACAAAATTTGAATTGAAGTTAATAATGAAAAAATTCTCCTCCCATTAAATAATCCAATTTGTATTTGAGAGAAATAAGACGTGGACGGCCGAATCGATATTTTTCTGGGTGCCTCATAAGAACACTGCCGAGTCATGATAGTTCTATATTTTTTCTCGCTTTTGCCAAGCTGAAATAAAACACGAACGGTTTCTACCAGCATTCGAAGACTGTGGATATTCTCCGAAATTGCAATCCCCGTGCAATTTATGGCCTGAGGAATTTTCCGATCATTTTTCACAGCAGTGATTTCTTTGCTGAATTATCGCTCAATTATATCAGTATACATATTTGAAAGGCTATCGACTCATTACAGTAGATATGACTATTATGTTATCTCGAATAATTTTCAACTCAACCGACTTTACCATGGCCTTTTCTCTTCGTATATTATAGTATACTTTAATACATTCCAAAATAAAAAAACAAGAATGTATTACAAATAACGTCATTCAATCTATTTTACAAATGTCATTATGGATTCGATCACATTTCAATTTAAAATTAACTCTTTATGCGGAGTACTTCCAATTTAATTTGAGGTACTTTTGCATTTTGTTCCTCCACTTGTCGCTAGATGGCTGGATTCTCGTTCTTACTATAAGAGGATCACGAAATTGGGCATTTATACAGCGAAAACAGAATTCCACATGATATCTATTTACGCATTAAGATGAACTTTCGTAAGAAATTTGCTACAAAATAAAAAAGGGCCAGCAATTCATGATCAATAAAGACATATATTCAAGGTGTAAAATTACATTCTCCACCCCAATAAGGTCCAAATAAAATATTAAATTTAATTATTTATTTAATGTATCACTCAAATTCCATATGGAATATCAGTATCTTTTATCTCGGGATTCATAAATTAATTGCTGTTTTATCTGCGAAACTGAGCTGCCTTAAATGGCATAGACAAAATCCACAGCCATATAAAAATAAAGTTACGCGTGTTTCACTTAGGCCAGCCGTTATCAGGGAATTTCGACGTATCTGAGATGTCCCAAGTACCTTATCTACAGTGGCGTAGCGAGAGGGGAGCAGTTGCCCCCGGGCGCAGGGCTGAAGAGGTGGAAACTGATGTACCGAAAAATTAAACTTTGTTTATAAACAATATTAATGTTACAATATATATGCCGAATTAAAATGCTAGTATAGTATGCTTGGGTTTCCATCACATTCCCCACATTACATTTGTCTGGAAAATTGTACAGGGAGCAAAGGGTGGGGAGCGCATCTCTGTGACTTGCCCCGGGCGAAGGAGAACCTAGCTACGCCACTGCTTATGTAGCAGCTTGGCGGGATTTTCAACGTAACTTCTAACTCGAAAAGTAAAATACTTCTTTATTGCCCGTTTGTTGGCTAAGATGTTCTCTTATTAATGTGCGATCACTATCGCGCAAATCTTAATTTCATTTCTTTCGTTCAAACTCCGGCCGATTATTTGAATAATCTTCGTCCGATTCTGAAAGTTTTTCGGTATTCTTCTCGTATGGGTTTACCGTCATATTCATGCTCTCGCAATCACAGAGATCCCGAAGACGAATTAAGGAAGGCGTATAGTCTTTGGTCCTTTGAAATCGACGCGGTAAATACGTTTATCGTTACCTTGGTTTCGTATTTATAGATGGAACCAAAGCCGGGACAAGGGCTAGGTGAACGAGACATCCGCCTAGGACGCAGCACGCCTAGGGGCGCAACAAATGATAGTTTGAACTGTTGAGCGTAACGTTTTATATAATAAAATATATTTTATATATTTTATTATACACCTGAATTGTAAATTAACTACTGTTTTGAGAAGTAAAATTGTGTACTGTATACTTTTATTAGGAGGGGGTTAATTTTCAAATATTATATAGGGCGCAAAAATACCTTGTCCCGGTTCTGGATGGAACACATTCTCATTTTCAGCGGGTTACAATGATGAGTGGATTATTTTAGAGGAAAAATTCTTCTTGAGGGATACGAATTCGTTTGGGAACGGCACCATTAGAGAATGTGAATAATTTAAGCCCTGGAACACGCGGCGGTAAGAGGATCACCCCAGTGGGCTACCCTTGAGTCTCTTAACCCTTAACATGTCATGCGATATTTTTTAGCGTGAGAGTTCTCCCGTAGTTATTCAGATTGTGTTGGAAAATCAGGCAAAATATCCAAATTACCACTTCTTATTAATTTTTTCTGTAATTTATAAAACAATTAGTTCATAACATAATCTATTAAATTAAAATAAGCTTCAAATATAAAATTGAACATCAACTATAAAAATTGAAATGTAAAAACGTCTATAAGATTTTATCGCACTTCCAAGGGGAGTGCACAACCTTCGTATCACCGATTTGGCTGAAACTTCATGTGATAGTTGATAGTAGTGCACTTTGAGTGATGTTAGGTATTGCAGCCATTCGACCCAACGCTCGGGCATTCGTGAGAAAACCGAGCACATACTTTATATACCGGTAATGTTGAAAGGTTGAACCAAACCGGTTGCTGCTTATGCGGCTAAGTGCCTGGCTAGTATGATGAAGATTAACAGTTCATACCCATCTTTTCAACGACATATTTTTTCTTTTTTTCTATTTCTTCTCAATTTTTCTTCTCTCTCCAGTAATTTAAAATAATTTATAAAGTAATTAAAGTGTGTTTTATTATGTAAAGGGTTGGAAATTTGAAAACAAACTATTGAGGGTTGTTGATGTAATCATTTATTGAAAGCTGCTGCTTTATTTTATTACTGGCTAGCTGAAACGCCCGGCTACGCTCGGGAAAGTCAATTTCTTCCAAATTCATAACTATCGAAAAGTTTAACTTTGCAATTGTGGCACCCCTACTCCGTTAATCAGATCGAAACATGTCATTTTGGTCATGAATTTATGTGAAGATTCTATGTACCAAATTTGGTTGAAATAGGTTTGGCCATTTCCTTCCGAAAGCATAACTACAGAACGTTTTATTTTGCAATTGTGGCACTCCTACTTGGTTTATCCAGTCCAAATATGTTATTTTGGTTATGTATTTATGTGAAGATTCTATGTACCTACCAAATTTCGTTGAAATCGGTTCAGCCAGATCTTCCCTCATATATGCAGGCAGACGGACATTGCCGAAATTTGGATCGACCGTTCCATGGGGACGGACCCCTCGAAATCGTGAAATTTGGATCGACCCTTACATTACGATCCTTGACCCCGTAGACCGATTTTATTCATTTTAGGCTAGAAAATGTGCCTCATTAAAACATTGATATTAGTGAAGAATTAGTCAAAAACCGACATTTGGACCAACAATGGGGACCCTCGAGCCCCCGTAGGCCGATTTGAATTATTTTTCGTACTAAAACTCTATGGATCAACCGGAAGCTGCTGCCAAATTTTGAAGCTCCTACGTTAATTTCTGAAGAGTTATGACTGCCACAGACACACAGATAGCTTCTTTTATGATTAAGATTATAGATTTTAAAAAATGTCATAATTGCAGGTGGTAAAGGTCGTAGAAGCATACAATGCATAACTGCGCATCACACCAAGCACACTTGAACAGTGCAATTTTTTTCGTTCAAGACTGCGGGAAGCATATTAACATTATTAAAAATTTTCTTTCGTAGGTCAGTTTTGAAGCGAACCAAGTAAATTTAAACATTCCTTGAAAAATAGGCGCGCTTAATTGGTTATGTTTATGTAGTAGTGAATAAATCCTGATATAATCCTCGCGCATCACAATTTCTCTTTTTTCTAACAAATATGAGCAATTTTGAAACCTTTTGACGGAAATTTTTGCTTTCCCTTAAAAATACACATCACACGGTTAACGCAGTGGTGTATATGAAGTTGGAATGGCTTTAATTGTGCAAGTAGGATCATCGGAATCGTTTGTGAAAATGTTATCATATATTATCGAATTTGTTTGACCTGACCGCGAATCAATCAGGAGCAGAAATTTTTCTTGTTTCAAATAAGGTTTTAGAACGCTATTCAGAAATTCTTTGTATAATTTCGTTGTAAGTATTCCAGATTTTGAGCATGTAACTACAACATTTTAAAATTCATTGACCAGAGCAGCAACTTTGTTCTGAACCTGTTGACCGAATTTATCGCCTGTTTCTTGAAGACAAAAATATACGTGGCAATAGTTTACCGGATATTGTAACAGCGTACTGTGCCATGTAAGAATGCGATATTTTATTAAAGCTACGTTTTTTTAACAAATACACTCTTTGCCCCTATCTATCTATCGTTGACTGGTACTGGAAACCTGTTTGAACGGTATTAATTATAAAATCAGAAGAGTAGTTCGACACTAACGGTCTAACTTGCTTTTGAAATTTCTCTGCAGCAGCGAATGTCTCTTCCATTGTCGTAGCCTCTTTCTCACTTATATACCTCGTGATTTTCTGTGGACGTATGTATCTTGAATGCTGTATGAAAGCTGCAACCCGTCTTTTACTGGCGGCAAATTTGAAAGCGTATGATTGATACTCGGTTTTCTCACGAATGCCTGAGCGTTGGGTCAAATGGCTGCAACATCTAACAATACTCGAAGTGCACTACTGTCACGCGAAGTTTCAGCCAAATCGGTGACCCGAAGGCCGTGCACTCCCCTTGTTAGTCTTCATTATCTTCCGCTTTCTCATCTTGGATTTGGGAATAGCCGACAGCGTTGTAGCAAATATCTTTTCTCAACCAGGCACACAGGTCGACTGTCATTCGGGCAAAAAAAGTCGATGGTTTATATGTGGGAGGTTACAATTTTTAAAGGGGGTATGGTAACACTTATCCACGAATAGGAATAACAGCTGACGTCATAACGAAGGGTAAACAAGAGCATTCGGTCTTTTATATATTGCGTGACTGGAAGACAGAAAGCAAAACGGAGTGGAAAAAAACTCTATAAAAACAATGAAAGCTGACACAAAGAGTTCCTTAGACATATTAGTCAATAGATAGTGAACTCGAGGAAAGGCATTGAGAAGGCTTGGAAAGAGAGTTAAGTGTGAAGTTATAAAATTAAGAAAACTAAAAGACCCCGCGCGACCTCTTAAGGGTTAAAAGGTATATATTTTTAGCGAATACGAATTAACCACGTGATCTTGAACCTCGCCGAAGAAATCTTATCAGTTTCATTCAGAGCAAAATTATCTCTACCCTGGTGCATTGCAATTGGACGACGTTTTCAGAGGATAATAGAATCAAGACTAGGGCAAAAAACATGAAGGAAGGCATTCTACTTTCCTCCCTTCTTCCTTTCTCTCTCCCTTCCTACCTCCTCCCTTCCTCCCACCCCCTCCTCCCCTCAGCCTTCCTCATAACAGATCAGTCTGAAGAGGCCGAAAAAAACCCGTCTGACCCTTCCGGGAAAGAATCGCCCTTTCAAGAGCTTAGAAATAAGATACGGGGGAAAGAGGAAAGGGTTCGGAACGACGCTTTGGAAACAAGGGCAGACATTGGGACGAGCACGAAACTCAAGGAAAAAGGGCTCCTTTGAAAGGGGCGGGGTCCTCTCATTTTGGGTTTTCGGTCCAGCATAATGGCGTTGGGCGGCGATGGGGCGAAGGGAGAGATAGAGGGGAAGGTAGAGAGGGAGGGGAAGGGGGAGAGGGAGGGGAAGAGGGAGAGGGAGGGGAAGGGAGAGAGTGAGGGGAAGGGGGAGTTGGAGGAGAAGGGGGAGATGGATGTGAAGGGGGAAATGGAGAGGGAGGGGAAGGGGGAGATGCAGAGGATGGGGGAGAGGGAGGGGACGGGAGAGATGCAGGGGATGGGGAGAGGGAGGGGAAGAGAGAGATGCAGGGGATGGGGGATAGGGAGGGGGAGAGAGAGGGGAAGGGAGAGATGGAGGGAATGGGGGAGAGGGAGGGGATGGGGAGAGGGAGGGGAAGGGAGAGGGAAAGGGGGAGAGGCGAAGGGAGTAAGATGAGTTGCGAAGGGAAGGGACAGGTGTATGGCGGGGAGAGAATGAAGTGAGAAAACGGCCTTCCGGTTCTACCGAGTCCAGGAAGGAGTTTGGGTTCGAAGGTTGCTGGGATCCACTTGGACGAGGTCTTTAAAAGGCTACAGCGTTGCAGGGGATTTTTTTTACAAAAGATTACCGTAAACGTAGTTGGAGGTTGTTTTGGGCGATGATGCTGAAGGCAGTCGAAGAAGTTATTTCGTGGATTTTACGTCCAATTTATCGCAACAAAAGAATTCTTTTCAAACATCGTTTGCATAACTAGGTGTTTCGGAAAATTCGATTTTCTCCAATATGTGTCATTTTCTTCTGCGGCATTTTTCGAGAGTTTTGCAAAGGGAGTGTCTACATCTACATATTACCCTGCAAGTCACCTTGACATAAATGGCTAGCGTGTAAAAATTTGAATCCTACCTGAAGAACACGCGCATCTAAATACGAGGCGATAAATTTATCGCGATGCCAAGTGAAATCGTTTCTACTGAAAGTAATCGATAACAATTATAGACTTGTTCATTCCTCGGGATAAGGCTTTTCCTGCGGATATGAAAAACGCGACAAAAATTGTTGGACAAAATAATATTCCATTTAATATTAAGCACAGGAAGCAGATACCCTAAAAACTAATTTTCCCATCATTTCAGTAATTGCCCGGAGGGCCATAGAATTAATCGCCAGTTTCGATCAAAAGTAGTTCCAAGATATTAATCTCTTTCCATGAAACAGGACGCAAACATAAGCAGAGAGGGAAATCTTAAAATGATAACAACTGTTTTTCTCTCTCGATGGACCTATTCGAGTTGGCTGAATTGCGCGTTAACAGGGTTTCTCCAAAAGTACTCGTTACACTTTATTCTTAGTTCGTCGCTCAAGCGTAATAACCGGCTTTAATCCCACATTAATGAAAAACCGCCGTTCTAATAGCTGCCGTTCTGAATAGAGTCAACGTTCCACCACATCCATTGCCATCCGATGCACTTTATGAATTGTGTCCAAACAATTTCGTGCGGGAAGAGGAGGGGGGGGGGAGGAGGCGACCATTGCAGTTAACACTACCGCCAATAGAATCACTCGTGCAATCAGAAATGGTTTCTAAGACGATTTGGACCGGCGAGGTTTCAAAGAAAGTTAATTTCCCGTGGCCAGATTCAGTCAAACTTTAAAAGACGCTATAGTAAATACAAAAAGTCTCAAAAATAAACCAATCAGGCTGAAAAAAGAATGGCGTTATTAATATCACGGCTGTTTTACGCGAAGGCTGCGTCTCAAGTTTGATAAATTAAAAGCAAATGCAAAATAGGACTATTTTTTTTTTTAAAGAAACTTGCCAGTTATGATCGCAAGAATCGGAAAAAAAGAGCCGATTAATCGCTTTTAATCGTTCTTTTTTTTTAAACACGCGTCGTCGTCGCATGCGCGCTCGTCCTTGGACGTGCGATGCACAGAGCGCCGCACGCGTTTGTTTTGCACGCATTCCATTCGTCGATTCCAAAACCGGTTCCCGCATTTCGTTCGTCTTCTCACTCTCCAATTTTTTGTAAACAAAACAAACCAGCTCCGGCCGCCGATCCGATCCATCCTTTAAAAACCACTAAATATTTCTGCTGCGTCGGTCGTTAATTTTCATCCTTTCCCCACCATCGCACATGTCGCATAAGTTTTTCCTCGCTTAAAAATTCCCGATCACTCTCTCTCTCTCTTCATACAAACAGATATGGGTTAACGAAAACAGTTTTTATTCGTCACTTTGGCCGTTTATTTTTTGACTTTACGATTCAATTCATGAGGGGTGCCCGAAAAGATTCCGTAAAATTAAAAGAATAAATAAATCATCTATTAAAGTGTAATTAAAAAGGTGAAAATAAACGCGCTTCATTACCTTAGCCTTAGGAAGAGTCTAAGTTTTTTTTGGTTGAGCTTTAACAACTTGAAAGTAAAGACCGGTTACTGCTTTGATAGAAGCCTGCACCTAGTTCTAGCAGCTAACGCTTGGCGGAGTCTTTTGAGATCTTCACTTCCAGTAAAGTGTATTCGATAAAGATAACGAACACAGTTCTTGTAAGTGAGAATTGATTGTCTATATTGTAACAGCATTTTTAAAAGGTAATTTTTGGAATCTATTAGGTTCTCGTTGATTTAAACCAACGATTACATATGATGGCGTCAAAATTTTAAAACACGATGTATTGTATTTATTAAAAAACACATTACTCCTATTATTTATTGGTATATATCGGAAACACTCGGCCTTTCTATATCGTGGAAGATGCGTTCTGAAAAATGGCCGAGTAATGTGAATCTAGCTTTACATAGTGAAAGGAGAGTTATGTTCCAAACCCCCTCAGTCACCCTTATTCAGACCCGAAATTCCGAAACCACTCTCCGATGCACATAACACTACAAATAAAGTGCTGTTGTCAATCATTTAAATATATGAAGAAAGCGCCCTCCAAAATTTCTGTTACTTGCTCAATAATCTGAAATTCCTCAAACCAGGTCCGACCAAACCGCGTTAATGTGAACCATAACTTCGCAGTATCTGAATGTTTGATATTTAATAACAAAATACGTTGTGACAACTCCGTTTTAAGAACGCGTGTTACAGGATGACCAATTTTAATGCGTATGTATTTTATATACAGTATTTTAAATATTTATTAAATTCATGTTAAATTAGCTTGCAAAAAGGCGAGCGAAGCAAGTCCTCAGACGGGGTTGGGCCCCGTAAGAGGCCAGTGGCAGAGGTCCTACCTATAAAAAATTACGATTTTACGGATCAATACTACATAATTTATAAAAGTTAATAATAAACAATGCAACCAGAAACCTATTCTTTTTAAGATTAAGTTTCTTTTTAATATTTAATGTATGTTGTATTATGCGGCGAATATGAATATGATATGAATCTGTTAGCGACAAGCTTACAAAGCCGATAAATCCTGTTGGACAACGCTGCTTTAGGTGAGGGGTGTGATTTTTTGCCGTGACCTAAAGATGAACAGGCACATTGGTCGCGACCCCTACATCAAATTTATTGTCATTATATTTGTGCGTGAGGGTTTGTTTAAGGCTGCATTAGTGCTAGGCATAATATTATATTAGACTATTAATAAAAGCCTTAATCTGTTGGTTGGTTTGTTGGTTGGAACATTATATGGGATTTCCCATAAGAGGGATCTTAAATATACCTCTTTCACATTTGCAGACTTATTTTCTTTCCCAAAATTAGATTAGAAGTAATTGACGCGCGATCTTCGGATAAGAACCATTTTAAAGGAAATTAAACGAAGATTCTTATTCTTATCAACGATTTTTGTTTTCGAATCGAATTCGCTCACATTAAGCTAAAATATTTGAAAATTTGCCAAAATTTTGCTTTTTTATTGAAACTTTCCCTTGGCGATCAACAGCATTGTTGTTCATAAACAAAATCAACATAACTGGTGAGTCCATAATAGCTAATTTTTTCGGATTAAAACGTTAAAGATGTTGTTAACTTACTTAAAATCTGACTAAATTATAATATTAATAAATATAATAATGCATTAGATTTAGCTCACTTACTTCCATTATAGTTGAATATATTAAGTTCCAATTTTCCCGTTGAACTTCAACGGGCAATTACGCTAGTATATTAATAACAGTATAAGTACCCGAAATATTAATTTTTTTATGTACCTGCGTATGTCACACCTGTATGGAAGTGATAGATCCGGGACAGGTGAGAATACGAAACTTGACAAGAATGTAGATATAAACGTGAAATCTAAGGATAAATCCTAAAAACTTGAAATGTGGAATAGCTGTGAAGTAATTAATGCTTCCAAATGAAAGTTTTCCTATAAGAAATACATTGCTTCGCCATTTATATACATAACATTGCTTTAGAGGCTGCCCATTTAGCACGTACGCACGGAGGGGGAGGGGGTCGGAAGAGTAATACCAAGTGGTACGTACGCACGTAAAATAAAACAAACTATATAGAGATAGACTGTTGTTAAGTTTTTAGCCGGTCAGTGTTTGAAAGTGACGCAACAAATTCTGTTCTCTAATATTAAACTTCATAGAACACTGAAGTATATATACAAAGTTCTATGAACTTTAATATTATAAATAATAATTATGTAATATTATAAATTAATAATAAAAATAAATAGTCTTCATAATTTAATTACAAAAATGATTTTTTGCGACGGATTTGTGCAGTTTCTGGAGGGAGGGGGGTACTAAGCACCAACGTACGTACGTACGGGGGAGGGAGCAGAAAAAGTATGCCATGCGTCAAGGTGGGGGGTCGAAAACGGCTGATTTTTGGAGTACGTACTAAATGGACGGCCCCTTATTAAATTAAAGCGTCAATTATCCGAACCCCAGTTATCCGGATTTCCAATTACCCAGATAAAAATTACAGTTGCGGGATAGTTCATTACTGAATCATTTACTAATTTAAACTACTTGGTTTTCCCTAACATTATCTTAAAAGACTCGAGCTATGAATGAATTCTTTTCTCTTCTTATAGATGTACGCAAACACGCAGCTACAGCTCGTACACTACTAAATAATGTATAGGATACATACAATTTTTTCACATGTACGAAATAGTGAGTATTTATGATACGTTTAAATGCCGACAGGTTGAAAACCTACCGTTCCTCAAGTAGTAAGGGAAACAACAGCATTTCCGAATTTAAGTATTTTTTATCAATTTTTTCTCAACACATCGAAAATATTTAGTGACCCATAAAAGGATCGCGACCCGCGGTTTGTATTGCTCGTTTGTTTAGTGGTGGCATTCGGCGACGCGTGAGAGGGGAAGGGAAAGAACCTTTAAGGTAAAAGTCGACGTCATGGCCATGCGCAGTAGCACATTTTGTGTTCGGACTAATAGTTCGGAGAATATTCAAGTTTAGATCCTTATAACAGTCGTGTTATTTCTCGCATTAGAGATGTTATATTTTACAATACATATATGTACCTAATATTGTGCGTATTTGAGTTATTTTCTTTAAAATAACGAAAACCTAACATGGTTCAACTTATATAAAACGGACTTATGGCTAGGCTTTTCGATATATAAAAAAGGTATATGCATTCTAATTATAGAGGTTAGGCCGAATGAAAAATAATTCATAAAAATGCCTCACAAAAACGTATTCTTGATCCTCTGTCAAATTAAAGAAAAAAGACTTTCTCTTGGTTTTGATCTTGGCCGCTCTGGACGACCTTCGACTGCTATAGATTCAATCGGGGATAGTTGAGAGCGTCGCTGTGAGAAGTCCCAAACTGTCGCCGAGATGTTCTTCTGTTTAAAAGGCAATTACCGAACCAGTTGCGCGAGGGTATCATGCACAGGTATCCTTAGCAAATGCCTTTACGCGCCAAATCGAGATATTTCGTTAGTTACTTTGTATAGGAGTATGGAGGACAGTTTTGAGATAAAATCGTTTAACTAGCAAAAAAAGACAATATAAACGTCAGATGAATACGATTTTCAATAATGTACTAAGATTTAATACAATCTTGGTCATTTCAAAGTTACGATTGGCTGCTCCCCGACGAAACAAAATAAACCTGAAACTCGGAGAAATTGGTCCCCATCTGTCGAAACGAATGAGCCGAATATTCCCAGGACTGAATTCCCTCCTATAGTAGGCATCGCATGCACCACGCTCGCGAGTATGCCAGCTATGCGCAAAGAAATTTGACGGGGCATAGTAAAGGCGAAACCTCTGCCAAATAAAGCCATCTGTCCCTTGGTCCATTTTCTCCCTTCATCCCTTACACTGGTTCTTGACGACCTCGAGTTTCCCCGGGTCCATTTTCCTCCATCCCTCCACCACCCCCACTCCTCCATCCCTGCACCACATCTCTGCCACTCCTCGCCACCGGTCTCAAAGGTCCCTCTGGCCATTTGTACGTCAGATCCAGCTCGGAAACATTAAAGACATTATGCGCCGCAAGTAGTTCGCCCTTCGAGGGGACGTCGTTGAAGCGCCGCGCGATTTAGGATTTTTTAAAAGTTTGTGGGAGACTTTTGTAGCGAGGAGGAGGTTTCGTAAGATTCGCTTCTCCGGACTCCCTGGCAACCAAAACGGTTGCCAACGGGGCGGACGGGAGCACTTCCTAACGCTTTAGATTGATGTTCAGCTGATGGACGGGGAAAAATTGTGAAATGTTAGGTAAAGAAATCGCGCTTCGATTTTCTGTGACACCGAATTTTAGAGGACATTCAGTCCGACATCAAATTATGCAAAGAGAAAATATGAGGCGAAACTCCGCGAAAATATGCGAATGGATGCGCTGCCAATTGCAACCAATATTAATCGCCTATCTCTGAAAATAAAATTAAAAGTTCTCTAGAATTATCTTGATATAGAAAATGACTAAAATAACTAGAGCCGGACAATGTGAAATCATTTGCAGTAAATTTATCGTCTTTTTATGCGATTCAAACATGTATGATATTAATGCGAAGAAACTTGTTGGTAGTCATTCTCAGCGAACATATAGGAGTACAAACGAGAGAAAATAGGAAATCAGCAAATAATTTTTGGTCAACTATTGACATGGTTTAAAAAGGTGATTTTCAACTATTAAATGTTTTTTTTTCCTGTAACATTTAGCCCTCCCTGTCCTAAATTTCTGAAATTCCCCCGAATGGCCTAAAATGGCGAATAATACAAACTTTGCTTCCCTCTACCTGGACAAAAATACATCTTATTCCGCAATGGTATGGATGAATCAAAGTGGACCTTTAAATCAACAAAGAAATAATCAAATACTAGTGCCCAATTGACAGCAACTTACTCTCTTCCATCGTATTGCATGTGGTAACGTGATCAATGTCATATTTAAAAAATCTCTCCGATATTCGGTTTTAATTGATTAAAAATAGTGGGAATCTCTGAGAGAAAGCTGCTGCCAACAAGTAAACCGAGGAAACGGAAGTTCGCAACGAGATCTCTCGAATTTCACAAACTTTACACGGAGATTTCAGCTGAGCTGATATTCGGAAATGCGCTCGCAGAAGGTTTACACAGAGATAAGGAGCCATTTACTCTTGTGTAGCGACAACATAGTTTTAAAAAACTTTGCATTAGGAAAGAAGGAATCTATTTTTGCTAGATCGGAAATCCAACGGATAAGACACAGCAGTTAGTAGAATGATGTGTTTGTCAGGAACGAGGAGGAAATTGAGGAATAACAGACGTCTTCTTGAAAGTGAACTTTGCGGTACCTGTAATGTAACTGAGATAGTCCACCGCTTCCAAATGCCGATGGAATAGGAAAGACTGCGTTTAACATTGGGAGGAAGAAAGTGAGAGACGATGAAAGTGGTGGAGGATCGAGTGGAAAGAGGGAGAGTGAAATAGAGAGTGAGGTGGTTGGGAGTGGGGGTTATAGAGGGATGAGAATGAGGGGAGGTGGGGTTGAGAGGGAGGGAGGGAATGGAGATGTGAGGGAATTTTAAGTGGACTAAAAAGTGAGGAAGAAGAAGAGCGGTGATTATGATGAAGTGTCAGAGGAAAAAGAGGGGAGGAGGGATTGGAGAAGGGGGAGGGAGAAGCGGAGGCAGAGGAGGCGGGAAAGGGAAAGAAGTGAGTACGACGAAAGACAGAATTCAAAACATGCGCGTAATACTTGAACCTAAATTGAAAGTACGAGCATGTATTGCCAATGTGCATGCAGGACTCAAATGCTTGCACGCGAACACTGCATACTCGGTAAGAAAAAGATAATTCATTTAGCCCTGCCAAAACGAGATTCATACTTGGATATATATGTATATATAATCACACGCACATATATGGGGCTCAAATTTATTCATTACAAATGTATCCCCGACAAATTAAAATAGGGATTTAAAAAGCAAAGAACGCCAATGCACACGAGAGTCTTTGGACTTAAGACTCAAGTATCGAAATTGCACAACGAAGAAAAACAAACCTCGGCTGTGTTCTGCATGAATATCTAATTCATAAATTGTCCTTAAATTTATGTAAAGGAAGAAACAAATCATAACATAGAGTAAAATGTTTCGGTGGAAACGAAAATGAACACTGATTTTTGTGTGTAAGATCCACAACAAGGAAAGTATTTTTTACGTTTTTATAATATTGTCACCATGGATTACGCCAAAGCGGCATCTCATGCAGTTGACTAAATAATTCGAAGGTTAGAATGATGGAATTCGACAGGAATGGAAAAATTCTCAGTAGAAATAATACGGAAGAGAATAAATAGATCAGAAAACGTAAAGAGGGCATAAGAGGAAGAGAGAGAACCTCTTTGTTTATGGCAAGGAATGGTTATCTCACATCGAGAGAAAAGAAGAGTGAGAGACAACGAAAGAGAGAGAATATAGAGGAAGGCCGTACAAAAAGGAGTAAAGCAATGGAATGTACGTGTACGGAAGCAAGAAAATGAGCGCACCGGTAAATAAAGACCATTGGATGAGGAGGAAGTAAACGAGAAATAATAACGCTTTGTAGCAATGCAAAATGAGCGACGAAATAGATATGAAAATGAGAGGGAGAAGAAGCGAGAGAGGGGAAAAATGTGAAAGAGAAAGAAAGGAGTGGACAAAGAAAAGTGAGAAATTTAAAGGGAGGAATGCCGTCAGGAGGAAGAGAGGCCGAGGAGGGCCACAGGGGCAGTTTGGATGGGTAAGGAGAGAGTGGGGAGGATGGTGGAGGGAGGTAGCGGAGGAGGAGAGCGGACCGGAGGAAGCTCCGAGGGCTGTGGAGGTGATGGTGGTTCTCAAAGGTTGAAGAAGTGGACCTTGGTATGCGATTGGTCTGCCTTCCGGCACGCAGAAGGGGAGAGAGGGAGGGAGGGGGAGGGGGAAAGGCAAAGAGGGGAGGGAAGGGCCCGCCATCCCGCTTTTACCCTTCCCTGCTCAGTCAGCACGCGATAAGACGGGGAGGCTTGAGATGTGAGGGAGGCCGTCCATCTATCCTTCATCTCATGCGCACATACACACGCAATATATTAAAGGAACACGGAAAGGCCGCGGGAGGGATGGAAGGGGAGGAGTGAGCTGGGCGCCGTCAGCTGTAAAGTATTCCCAGCTATGGACCGAACCGCAGTGTTCTCGCATAAGGAGTACTCACGTCGGAAAATGACGCTAGGCGAGTCTAGAGACCACCGGGCATAGGTCGAAGAGATGATTAATCTATGTGTCTAGACGGTTGAAGGCGATTGCGGATAGGAGGGAGGGAAGGGGTGATACTCATTTGGAATCTCTGGATTTTTTTCTTTCAATATTCTCGCGCGAAAATTGCTCGGGAAAGCGCGAAACAAACAGACACACACGTAGAGGCCGAGTTTTAAGCGCCCTCGCGGAAAAAAGTGATCGCGTCGTAAATTACGGTTTGCCGCGAGCCGTGCATTGAAAAAGTGTTTTCGTAGGAGCGATCAAAAATTACTTAGCAACTCGGGAACTCGTAGCGACCGACTTCGTTGTAAAAAAAATCCCCTATTCTCTAACGATGTGAATCTACGCGTCTGTGATCTAGAAAATTCAATTCGTCTGTTCAGTAGCGTTATCAAGGTCGCTTACACGGGTCCTTTTGTTGGCAAGGGCATATCAAACGGTCATCGATATTCGACGCAAGTGGTTTTGCAAATGGCAATCAGGATTTTAGATAATACCTCAAATTTTAATGGAAATCAGAAAATTCACGCCAAATCATCTTATTCACCACTTAATTTACGAAGTTTCCGATATCGTGTTAGAAAAAGCGATGGATAATATAATTTAGTGTCTAAATTAAACCTTCATCGGCTAAAATTGTCTTGCTAAAAATAAAAAAATGTCGCCAAATTAATTGCGAGTTAAATATTCATCTCGCAAGGCGAGGGTCGTACTACTCTCTACGGAACGGAGCGATATAGAGGATCGTTTTTCTCTAGGACGATAAGAGAACATAATAGGAAAAGATAACGTAGGAAAACCTTTGCTGCACTGCACCTCCTGCCATCCACCAAAAAGGTGACTTGAAGGGTATCATGTAGATGTACGGCCAAGTCTCACAGATCTCATCGAGGACAATCCTCGCAGCTTAATGTGACGCACAATGCTATCTGAAGCTGTTTACTCCTATCTCCGAAAATCTTATATATGGCGAAATTTAATTATTACGAATTTTAGGGGGATACGTAAATCATTTTGTTATATTGAAATTATTTCTGGCAAATATTATATTAATATCATAATTACTAGTAGAGAGCACGCAGTTCTACTGCGGGAAAATTTGAGAAACATCAAAAAAATATTATAATAAAGGAAGAACGAACAGAAAAAAGAATCAAAACGTTGGGAGAGAGTGGCTAAATGAGTAACTAACAAATAAGGACAAAGAAAGAACCGCGAAGACTAACAAAAATGATAAAAGCAATAACAAACGAAGAGCAAAGAGAAAAATAGTAGTCAAAAGTCGATAGCGTGTGACAAACCATTTAGATAACAAATAAATAGATTTTCCACCTCTTGTTTTCTCCCTCTCTCTCTTTCTTCCCCCATTCTCCCTCCCCCTCTCTCTTCCTTCCTCCCATTCTCTCTCCCTCTCTCTTCCTTTCACTCTATCTTTCTCTCTCCTTTTCTCGCTTCCCTCTCCTATTCTCCATCCCTCTCTCTCTTCCTTCCCCTTGATAGCCTTTCAATATTTGAAACTGAAGAAATAACTTGTTATGACATCTCTTATTTACATGAATAATTAACTGACCTGAATTCATTTCCATGTCTTAGGCTTAGGATATTAAGTTTGGCAACAATATCGGTGGCCATGGAAAGAAAAACTTTATCATTAAAAAAAACTATATTATGTAGTTTAAAGCTCAATTTAGGAAATTTTTTATCTGTATTTGAGATTTCACCGTAGGATAATGAAACCTCGTAATTTTCTTAGTCCTCGAGTACAAGTACTGATTTTGTACGATGATATTTAGCAATTTTAATGTGCAAATGAAAAATAGTCTACACTCATCTCCATATTTTTAAATGGGGAAAATGAAATTAGAAAATATAAAAAAAAAACAAATTGGTTGAATGAATGTTTAAAAGCCAGCCTGCCACTATATACTCGTTATTGCGGTTAAAATTATACATTTCACTTGTCTCTACGTTATTTAGTTTTTGAGTTATAGATACATATTTATACTTGACCAGAGACCGCCTCAGGCACTAAATTATTTTTATATATAGTATGATAAATCTTATAATTTATTAATATTATATCATGATCTATTTAAAATTAACGGACGAGGCAGAGAATTCGTGGGATTCCATAATAAAGATATGATTTATTTTAATTTTTAATTTTAACAGCGCCACATTATACGTTCGTGCTCTATTTAATAAAAGAACAATTATTTATATAAATAAAGATTTTTAAAATCTTTAAAACCAGATAGTAATTATTTTCACCTGTACTGTAGATAAAAATATAAACCATAAATTTATGTCTTCACGAATAAAAATTCAAATACTTATAAAAGTTAAGAAGTCGAGCGTGGCTTAAAAGTGTTTTCGTAGTAATGAAACTTTTGTTGTAGCGAGGTTTTTATGCATAACAATAGTAATAATATCTGGAGTGTAATATGGAGGAAAATGGGAGCATAGATTAACGATTATTCGCCAAGAACGGTAATACCAATACGATCCTTTCAGGATTCACTAGGCTTCACCACCGTCAAATAACTTTCCGCATGAATTTCAAGGGTGTGAGCCCAGTAACGTTCCTGCTCTCCATCTCACTGACGTAAAGATGTATATAACATTTCATATTTGATTTAAAAATTTTTTTGTTGAGATGTAAATCCAACGCTTGAGATTTGGGAGTGCTAAAAACACCAAATTTTATATTCCTGTCGCCATAATTCACATGCATATTTAATTTGACACGAAATCCGTTTTGAACTCCAAAATTTCCCCTTTTCTTAAGTGAAAGTTTTTTTTTCGTCAAGAGCAAGCAAATCGTTGCTGGATTTGAGAAAATACGTAAACTAAATTGATTGACATTTAAGAAAGTTATTTTTAACTTTTAATCCAAACAGCTACAACACCCGCAAAGCCATGGAACCTGCAATTGTTAAATGGCGTGAAACGTTCTCTGTTGATCTGTGAAAATTCAAATTAAATTGTGAGGAAAGGAATAATATAGGAATAATATAACTGTTTTATTTCGCTTTAGAATTTTGAGGAAAAATGTAACATCGATTCGAAAAATTTGGTTTGAAATGAACAAAATTACGAAGAATGAACACACTTTCCATTACGAAGTACGAGAAGATTGCCCTCCATGTTTAATCGAAACATTTTCCATAAATTTTTCACCCAAAAAAGTTTCGATCGCATTAGGAACCCTCTAATCACATTGCCGCACGTGTATAATTATTCATATAACCGATGACAATGGGCACCTGATAAAACAAATGGAACGAATAAAAAACACTACGTAGTATGAAATGGAATCAAAGGCAGACGATAGAAGCATTAAACGCGTATATATATCATCGCCGCGTGAATTGAAATCCCCGAATCGCTATTAATCTCCGCTGCCCATATTCGTAATAACTGGCTTTCTTCGATCCGCTCTAGGTCTGATGATCGCGAAGATAAGAGGGATCTTCTTCGGAAAAACATTTCTCTCTTTCTTTCCAACCTGAGCGGAGGCATAAAAAGACTGGTTCGAGTAATAATCCCGTGTACGTGTTGTTGTAGTCATAACAAGCTCAATGATCTTAAAAATGAGTTCAGTATAATATTTTATCCAGTCACTATTCAGGTAGTTAAATTTTTAATTCCGATCTGTAAGTTTCACAGCGCAAAGTAACTTCAATCTTACCGCCAGATTAAAAAACTAAATGAATTTTCAATTTTTATATGGCATTTTAACTCTAAAAGGGGTTTTCAAACAGAATCAGAAAGATAGCGTGAATGGTGCTCAACCAAAAATGTTCCGAAAAAGATAAATTCAAAGTGCCCGGCGTTTTCACTCAAAAGAATGATATTTTTGTATGCAATTATTAAATTTAATAATTGTTAATTATTTTACTGGAGCAGTTATCTAACCTCCAACTATTAATTATTGAAGTTTTAAAATTTCTGAATCTAAGAGGAGAGATTTTAAAGGTTTCCCTAAATGGGTTAAATTTAATGTTACATTTTAACATCTGAACTGAATTCGTTTGTTGTCACCGCGGCAATCAAGCGAACACATTACCCAATCTAATAGAAAGAATTATTCGTATCAATTAAACAAAGACTTATTTATAGCAGGTCGTTCCTCCGATATTTGTTATAATTTATTTTGTGAGAGGTATTCAACAGCAACTTCCGAAATTCTTCACATAGTGCCAAATAATCTAAACTGTATGAACTAGCAACTGAGCGATTTTTGTCACGAAAATTAAAATTTCAATCAGATCATAAACATGTCTCCCTCTTTCTTTTTCTCTGGGCGACTCCCTTCCCGATCCCTCGCATCGGAATGGCCAATCCAAAAGTTCTCTCTATTGTCTCTGAGAAGAGAGTGAAAGCAGAACGTCTCCGGCGACCCGAACTATCAATTTATTTCCGGTCCCTCTTCTATGATGGCAACAACGAGCATTCTTTTGTAGCCAGGTTTGTTTGTGAGGGAAAGCACGTCCTTGGGACTCTCGGTAAAAAAATACGATCGCGAGAGAGAGAAAGAGAGAGGCGGTGATACCCATTCATCAAAATTTCCAATTACTTCGACTCCCTCTAGTTTTTTATGTTACCACACACGCGCGCGCGCGCAGATACACAAAAGCACTCTCACACTCGGGGAAGCAGCCCTCTATTCTTCGATGCTCATCTTTTTCTAGAGCGAGCGTGAAGAATGTACGTTGGGCCGCGCGGATTGAATCCGTTTGTAGAGGAGCAGCTGTGAGGAAGCTCCCTCTGTGGACTTAAGTTTAAGGCAGCGGTTTCCAAACATTACAAATCCGCCCCCTCACCTAAGAAAACCACCTTCGCGCACCTGTATCATGTTCAATTACAATTCATAAATATTACCTGCTTGACCAACAATTGCAATTAACATCAACCCATTAAGATGAACATGGACGCATACGATTCGTCCTAACCATTTGAGGGCTGGAATTTTACTGTTGCATATAGTAGGTCCCACGATTAGGATGGTTATACAGACAGTAAACATATGTATAATTTTTTGTTACTCTCGGTGGGGGCGTCCCACAGTTTGGAAACCACTGCCTTAAGGGCGATCCTCAGAAAGATACCAAACCATAAAACTCATGTCGTACTTCGAACACCAGCATCTTGTTTTTCTGTCTTTAAAAATGTTTCAATTGAACTACGTATCACGCATAACTGCGACCGTTTACAGACATCATAACATAAACGGTGTTCTATATTTACATGTAGTTCGTTCTTAATTTTAAAGTGTGATTCCTTATGACGCATTTACCCATTTAAAACTACTCCCATTAAAAAAACTACTATAAAAGAAATAATGGTTGCTAGCAAGGCTGCTGGTTGCGAAAATATTTTTAAAATCGTTTTGTTCTAAAAGCCAACTCAATGTATATAAAAATGGATTGATGATTTGATCTTTTTAATATAAAATAGTCTATAATCATATCTAAAGGAAGTAAGAATTGGAAAGGAATGCGCGAGAGATAAGCACAACGCTGCTGACCAACCACTATTATCCGAAGATGTGGAAATGTTGACCGCGCATTATGAAGGATCATTTAAGGGAAGATTTAGCAATGAAAAAGCAAGCCGCCATATTCCAAGAAACATTACATTTTGGTGACATTCGATTTAAATTAGGAGAAACAGACGAGGAGGGGTCGGCATCACTGCCTGTAGCTCACTCATTTTCGCAGTTTCTCACAGGATCTGTGACTGCAGTTATTCTACCAACGGTAAATGATCTAGAAGGTAACAAAGTGATCTACATGATCTAGATAAATTGTTCAAAGATTAGATATTTTTACAGACAAAGAACATCAACAAAAATTATAAATTTTAGTGAAATTTTACAATTCGTAAATGGAACAGCAGGTTCTCCAGGTTTGGTTGTTAACATAATTAAATTACAGACTGGATTTTTCAAGGGGGTGCCGGTGGTGTAGTGGTTAGCACGTTGGCTGCTTCGCCTGCTGCTCGAAAAGGCAGAGAGCACGAATCCTGCGTAAGTAGGATTTTTTCCGAGATCGGCCGGCCCCCTGTTTGTGTGGGTTTGAGGAGACCGCGCAAATTCAGCGTTCCGTCCTTCGGAAAGGACATTAAGCCGTTGGCCCCCTTGTTGTTTTTCGTAAAGAGTAAGCTTTTTTACGGCCTGCTGATTCCCTCTTGTCTACGCACAATCTTCTGGGTGTACATATGTCCAGTTGATGACAATACAATATGACTATAGCCGTCGACGCACTTAAAAAATCAATTACAACTACTAATGGATTTTTACAATGTTACTAAAAGCATATTTGTACTGAAATTATTCTTTATGAAAAAACATTCTTTTTAGTGTGTTTGGAGATACAATTTTAAATTAAGTATACGGTGATATTGATGAATGCGCACCACTACCATCTGTCAGATGGCAACAGAAGCGACAAAAACGAAAGACACTAACTTCGATACGCCCACTCTTCCCCCATCCTAACTTCCAATTTTATATATTGCGTTTGATCCACAACAACTCTGGCCATCAATTCTTAATGATTTCAAGCTATAACCCATCTAACACTTTTTAATCAAGACAATTGAACTAAAGTGTTTCATAATGACCTGGGAACGTAAACAACCATAACTATGATAACCTGCAATTCTCGATAGCTTGAAAGATATTTTCGCATGGACACGCATTTATGTCCGTAACTCATATTTATACAATTTCAAGTCTTTTATTACTTGTGATCATACTTCTCAACACAGTTAAACTATTTGCCTTTCTTTTTGCAGGAGAAAACCATAACAGATGAAAGTGACATTTTCTGTTAAAATAAGCAGGAAATTTTAAATGAGATCCTATAAAAAACAAATGTCTACTGATAGAGGTAGCAACACTAACAGAAGTTCGAAATCAAAACCGCTGCAAGTAAAAATATGTCAAAACTATATTTATTTACATGCAATTGAATCATGTGCTAAGCCACTAAGATAAAGGGGTTTGCAACAGAGAAGGCAGTCAGTAACAAATATTATCAATGGCCGCCCGTCACCCAACAGAGGGAAGATGGTGGCCCTTTGCGCTTCATCTGTTACAAGTTGGAACTTTTCGGAAATCTTGCACGCTACCAAGTGTCGCATTCTTTCTAATAGGCTGAGGATTTTTTTTACTCCGTCCCTACTAATTATGCTTCTCGATGAAGCGTGATTCCCTCCAACATTTCGCAGATAGAGAGTTTCTCAGACAGTGAAAACGATCCAAGCGAGAGATATCCGATAGAGAGAGAAAGGGCGTGGAGGAACACGCGACGCGGTTACCACCGCAGCGCTCTTTCCGGAAATACGGGATTCCGCGGTATCTGCGAAATAGCGGAATGCCGCCTGGCCCATCTGCGGAATGTAGACGGATATTTCCTGTATCCAATTTGAGGTCTGAACCTCACGTATGAAAATTCCACCATGAGTTATCCCCGAACCCAGCAACAATGGCTCAATTATCACGTTCGTGCAAGGATCACCGAAAATATAACTGCCATTGTATCTTCGCGGCCTCGCAACATAGGATGCAAAAGATACTTAAAACGAATTTTCTCTCATCTGGAATAACAAGCGAAAGACCTGCAATAATCTTTAGCTATGTTTTTGGATTTTTCGGATTTAAGAAATGTTCATTCGGGCTTTATTATTTTTATAAAACTTCGGGTAAAATAGGGTTTAAATAAAAAAGTTACTAAAAATTTTCTGTTGTAATTTTTTAATTTCTCATTCACATACAAGAACATCTCCATGATCAATTTTTCTTCGGAAATATTAATCTTTTCCAGGATTTGCGAATAACGAAAATGGCTAAATGAACGCTCAACATCAGTGGAATACATGACAATATTAAGGCAAACTTGATTAATTTAGGATATCGGACTTCAGCACAACCCAAAACTTAACGATATCCACAACTTTGTTTAAAGGTGAGACCCCTAATACATGGGCTGTAAGTTAGAATTTAATTCGCTCATTCATATGTCCATATATGTCCAAAAATTCGACGCTACCACCAGCTTCTGGGACACGCATAGATCTATTAGAAGGATCTTATACTAATGGTTTTCCCCAGAAAGCTTTAACGGATATTTGAAGATTAATCTTAGCAATCCATTTTGAAGAAGGAACTTTCGAAAATTCTTTTATAGCAGTTATTTATTGGTGGGTAGTGTTTTAATAACAGCGGTTCTGTTTCTATAATGGTTATTTCCAGGGAATCTCCACTTGCTTCTTTAAACGTATGTTGACAATGCGGCCAATTCGATGTAGTCTTCCAGTTTTAATTTAATTTAATAATTGATGCTAATCTTGATTTAAAATGTAAGTGTAAAGAGTATAATTATTCATTTTACTAAAAGATTCAATCATATCACTGATTTCTAATATTCCTTTACTATCATATACCTCTGAATCTCTCATAAATTTAGATTGGGAACTCCTGCCCTAAAAAATGAATTGATTATTGAAGTGAAAGTGTTAAAAATCAAACTTTTCTGCTATAACGCGAATTTGAAAAAATCGGGTAAAACCTGAAAAAATCCATTCGCTACAGATTCAGGATAATGGAAATGTTACAAGTAAAGAAATTTGGTTCAGCTTAAGTTTGAAGAAAATGATATTTTTCTTGAATATGGTAAACATTAAAAAATTTCTATAAATATTTTATGGCGAGGATACATAAAATGATTTAAACCATATTTAATCACTATAGTAGTTACATTTTTCCTAACACTAATATCCCAGGGTTGAAGTAATATCTACTTATTTTATGGTTATAATAATTTATAATGATTAAAATAAATTTTCATTCAATTAAACACAATACAATCCATATTATCCAACTAATTATTTTTGAAATACATTGCGATACATGCTATAGGTACTACTCACGTCCTTCGTAACTTGTATCAAGAGAGGAAATATGGACGCATCATGTGTGCAAACATGGAAGCGAGAGGCATCATTTATGATTTTGTGATCATGTCAAAAAAGATAAATATTAATCGCTTAGTATAATTTCTAAGCACTGCAAAACGATATGTCAGAAGTGGTGCCAAGGAAATATTAAATTTTTAATTTACCGATCCATTTTCTAAGCAGCTGTAATTTATAAAATCATCGAAAAATATTGAAAATTTACTTAACTTGAATTGAGTGGTAGTAATGCAATCTTTGCGTTCACGCAAATTATCCATTTCCTATAATTCACAAACGCTCTGTGTATACATACGTAAGGAAAATAAACGTATTTAAGTCCATTTCTACGTCGTAGACAATCAATTTCCTTTCATTTACTATATACAATGCGCGCAAAAGTAAATTAAAGGTATTTATGTCTTAGCAGATCATGTGTACTCCAGTTGCTACAAAGATTGTTTTAGTAGCAAACAATTAAAAAATCCGCGGGAAAATTTTTTGAAAGTTCGAATTGCGACTTTTTTGTAAGATTTTTCGAAGACGGCTACTCGTTCGATAAAACTGTATATAGGGGAAAAAATGGTACACCTAACCAGTTCTAAAAATTTTGTTTGATGGCTAGTGCTTTACGAGATATTTATATCATTCCCGTATTTTCTTTGCCGTAAAGTCCTTAGTATCAAATTTCATGAACATCCGCCCAGTGGTTTAGGAGATGAAACATTCACACGGACGGAAATAACCTGCCCATAAGGCGTTCATTTTTTACTTTTTGTAAAAAGAGCCTAAAAAACACATAATGCAATAAGGACTATAGCAATGTGAACGGTTGCATCACAGACACGCCATATACAACGAACGGGTGAGTGGAACCGCGGCCTAATTCGCGCACTTCACAGGGATTAAACTTCGCTGAGGAGATACTTTGTTGCGTTCTTCTTTTCCGTCGACCGAAAATCCCCCGTCATATTTCGCTAATCTCGGGGCACACCCACGGACGTTGAGTCACACGCCGGCTCCACCATTCCATCCCCCATCGCGAAACAAAAGACAATCGAGGTCAGAACACGCGCGCACACCCACATCGCCCGCGAGGAGTAATGCCCCCTTGCGTGGCGCCTTATCGACGATGCGGGACGCTCCCAAGGGTCGCGCGGGGACCTCGCCCAATAGGAACCGCGCCTCGAGACTCTCGCTTCCCTCTTTCGCCTCGTAAACGTCATAACTGACATGGGGAGTAAAACTCTTTGAAAAAAAAATTCAATCCGACAGAAAAGGAGATACTGTCGCGAATTTCTAAACGCGGCCTCTGGGAAAGCGATCGATTTATCTCAAAAAGTTTATTCTGTAGGATATTGAAAATTTCGTGTTGACTGCGTTTTGAAAAATGAAATGACGCGCAATAAAACAAAGCAAAATATAAAATGTGAAATATCATCAAATTAATGAAGGGCGAATTGCACCTACTTATCACTTCTAAAGCTATAGGAAGATTAATTAAGGACCCATCTCCTCGTTTTTCCGCAAAATTTACAGAAATATACTTAATTTCATAAGACTAATATCTGTACGACGAAGAAATAAAAAATCAATTGAATTTATGATGGAAGAAAATTCGAGAGCAGCTTAAAAGCTTACAGGTCGACCAGTGGCGCAGCCAGAAATTTAGCTTGTGGAGGGGGCTTATACTCCAACGCATTATTATCTGAGCACTTGTTTATTTATTTATCTGCAAGAGGCAGTGGCGTAGCGGACACCCCCCTCCCAACCCCCGCGCGGCAGGAGGGGGGGGGGGGGGGCATTGCCAAGGCAGACCCATATTTTTTCGTGAGGCCCTTAAATTTTTTTCCGGGGCTTCAATTTTGTTTTGGAGGGGGGGGGGGACCTACACATTTCCGGTACGCCACTAGCAAGAGCCTTAGTTTAATGATAGAAGCCAATAAATAAAGGTAGTGATTCTAATTTGGACACCTTCTATCCACCTTATTTCCATCAGACGCTCGCATACTCTATACTTTTGTTAAGATTATCTCCGATCTTGGGGAGGAGGGGGACAAATGCCCGGTTACCATCCCCCTGGCTACACAACTGATGTCGACCAACTCATAAAAAAATCCAAAGTTGTCAAGACAAACAAATAAAGCAAATCATATTTTTTAAAATTAAATTGTAATGTATATATCCGAAGGTAAATTAAGCGATTCAATGGGGCAATTCGATGGATTTCTTACAAACTTAGAGAGCTTAGTTTATCCAAATAAATAACCATGCGTTGGTTAAGATTTCGCATGGACCCATAACATTCTGACACATGCGATGAATTATCGTTTTATTAGAAACAATAAAGCGGAGGAAAAAATTTCACATTTGAGAAAAAACGAGCAAAGTTTGAAAGAGTTGACAGATTCCGCAACAAAATTTCGAGAGTATATTAAGAGTATATGGATCTTGAAATCTTGTTTGAGAAATATCAGATTTTAGGCTCGCCATTGTTTTGTGGAAAAAGAGGCATCGTGACGCAACATCAGACGACTATCATCTTTGAGTTGCATAATTCCGGATGACGATCCGAAATCGGGTCTATGATAATCTGTGCGATCGAACTGCTCCGTTTAATTGTGAGAGTCAGGCCGTGTTATTATTTCTCAATAGTGATTACGTTAAAATAAAGTATATAACTCGAGGTTATTTTATATCTTGAATTGGGTAAAAACGACGGTGATAGTAGATAGTAAGAGCAATTCTTTCGGTCAAATAAGACGAAAAGATGACTGAAATTCACAACCTCATAAAAGCTGAATTAAAGTCCCAAGATAATAAATCATACACAGCGCATAAATACCTCGAGATGGTATTAAGGACGTAACTAGCATCCCAACTTTGGGGGAGCCAGCTTGTGCTGTAGGGGGGAGGGGTGGGGGGAGCAGGACGTCTGTAAAAATATTTGGAGGGGCACACCAAAATTTAGAAAAATATATAATAAAAATAATAACATGAAAAAATATTTTAACTATTTTTACTGCACTTGTCACACAAATGGAAAATATTTAGTAAGAATAAAAACATGAAATACTTTATTAATTCATTTTTAAAATACAGTATTCAGCCCTCCCCCTAATTACGTCCCCGTATAGTAAACTCCCGTCTTTCTTTGATTGCTTCGCATATTACTTTCTAATACATATAATACATAGAGAAAATGTGATCGAGAAAAATTCGAATTCCTGAGTCCGAAAAAGTTGTTTTCACTACATGGCTTGAATGTAGTCTGTCGAAAAAGTCTTTCGGGGTAACCAGATTATCTGCAATTTAAGCACACACGCTGTTCAATCTGACGTGTTGCGCGAGTTCTAGTTTTCCATTGAATTGCAGCACACTGTATCATTGATTCTCCGAGATAAGGAATTAACTTCTCCCCGTAACAGAAGCGAATGACGGATTGCGCAGAAGTTAGTTTTTATCTTCAGCCTATGTAAAATCTCCTTCGAGCAATCAAATGTGAGACGAATTCTTCAGAGTTTTTCTACCTTTTCGAAATTAACCTTTTGTTGCTATACTCTATAAGCAGAATCGCATAGTCTTAGAGAGATTTTCTGCACGGCACAACGGCGGCCGAAGGTATAGTAGCGGACTTACTATATTGATAAAGAACGTTAAAGTTGTCAGATTTCAAGGAACGGAAAATCTCCTATTTTTAGCTGCAAAAACTACTGAAAATATAAATAATAATATCAATAAATGAAATCTGGCGTTTCTTCTTCAGTGATTATATCACCCCGTAAGATAACGGTGTATGTTACTTTAAATTCTTTCCCGTTTACTTTGATAATACGTAATTTCTGAATTGGTAAAATTACTTGCAACTGTTTAAACAAAATTATATCTAAACTGCGTAAAATTCATATAACAACCAGATGATAGAAATATAAAAATATCAAATGCATTCCCATTTGCGTTTTTCTCAGAATGAGTTATTTACGTTCTTTTTTTGCTTCATGAGAATCTAGTCACGCTACCATATCTTTGCGTCTCATCGAGTAATTGAGTGGTCGCATAGAAGCGACGCTGTTTTTACGAGAAAACTAATGAGAAAATATTATTCGCCCGCAAATAGGTACGCATCAATATAACCAGTGAAAATGTTGTATGAAATGTGGATTCAGGAGCCTTTAAAATGTATTTTGCACCGATTTTTTAATCTGCATTTCAAAATTGGTTGCAACAAATCTAAAAGCTCTAGACTTAGACTTATATATTTTTAAGAACATAGTTTATTATTGTTTGAGAGATAATTCAAATCCATGTCGAAAATCGTAGAATCGGGAAAACAAAACGACTTTTAAAGTCTCGAGCAATGCAACTTCATATTATTTTATGATAACGGGTTGCATTATTATCTTCTAGAATTTTCATTGAACTTCAGGAAGAATTTTTATGTTTTCACATATCACATTTTTACTGCTTAAATAAACTTAAACTTAAATAAAAATTAATGCATTTCTTTGAATTTTGAGAAACAACTGAACAAATAACACAAATATTGGCGCAAAATTTCTTGCGAGAGAGATAATGGTGTTTATTTAGAATCACGTTAGCAACAGAGTGTTATTTTACTGCAGACGATAAAAATGTAAACAACTGCACTACAAATAAGCGTAAACTTAATTATCATAATGTTATCAAGAATTATTTAACTGTTAATATTATCAATACATTGGTACGAGAGCGAAAAAATTAAACCTAAATGACATTAATGTAACTTAGAAAAGGAATGACATGGAATCAATATTTTATGTTGGTTAGAAGCGTTGATAACTTCAAGGCGATCGCAATTAATTTATTGAAGGATCTTGTTTTCTGCCCCTATAAATTGTAACTTTGTGATAATGTAATCATAGCATAAACCCGAGATGCTGCGAACGACAGAAATGAAGATAGAAAACTTTAATGACTGTCGAATTGTTGCCAGAAAAGTATGCGGGATGGTCTAAACGAGGATTAGACTTTAAAAAAAGCTCGCCGATGCAAGAGGAACAAAATGACAACCGACGAATATAATAATTCGACCAAGAAAAATCCTCAGTTCAACACCCTCTCTGCGAAAGACGTGCACAAAACAAACAAAAGAGGCACCAAGATAGCCATACTTAGCCAATAATCCTTCCTTCCCATTTATTCTCTTCACTCGGGGAATTTTTTCACTGCGTCTCGAGTTAACACGAACCGGAGGAGAGCAGAGCTGCGCGGGTCACGGTTCGCAGTAATTCCGGTTATTACAGAAGTCAAATAAAAACGACGGAAAATATGAGCTCCGAAAGAGAGAGAGAGAGAGGAGAGGTGTTGTGGGAGGGAGGGAGAACTGGAGGTGAGGAGGGAGAGAGACAAGAGGTTGGAGGAAGGGATCGGTCAGAAGACGGGAAACGGGCGAAACAGAATAAATGATATATTGTCGTGACGATAAATGAAAGCACGCGCGTTAGTTACCCTTTTGCCCGCAGAAGGAGCTATTATCGACTGCTAAGACGGGAGCCATATTATAACAGCGACTCCGGTTGCTGAGAGTTTACTATTGAACTGGCTTACAAGCGTTTGCATTACTTTGGGGGGAACCGGCCCAAACCTCCACCCATCACACTATTAGCGGTGAATGGATCAAAGCTTATTGAAAATCAAGTAATATAATAGAGAGAAAATTTTCTTATAGATAAGAATGACTAGGTGAAAAAGAAAATAATATACACGTTTCAGCAGACCGGCCCTTGGACTTGATTGCACCAGAAGCTTATATGGCCAATCCGCCCGTGACTGTGGGCATGCAATCGCTGAGGGACGCTACAAATGGGGTCCGATTAGCCAGAATTGTAGCTACGCTTATAGGGACATTAATTGTTCATGGGGTCCAATTACTTTATACTAGTGACTCATCTTCTACACTTACAGCATTGCGTACAGGCTCGGATCGTATCTTTAAAATTTTAGCGATTTATATTGAGGAAATATAAATTTGTTTATTGAAGGCGTATCTCTCTGGAACTGACCCACGATAAAAACAGAAAAAAATAATTTTATCGAATTCCTCCGTTGAGTTATTTATCGATTACACGTATAATATTGCATGGTAAATACTGATACTTTAAACCGAATATTTTCACTTGAAATAAAATACGGAATTTAACAGAGTTCAATTTTTCTTTGTCTTATCAAATATAATATTCCTTATGTGTGTCATAAACAGGGCGGGGCCGAGGTACTGACGAGTATGGTGGTTGCTCAGGGCGGTACAATCTAGGGGGCGCTATCCCGACCAATAATCTATATATTACTCGACAGAAGATAAATGTATGTATGTAACGCTGAAAAGGCAATATAAATAGCATACCTTCAGTTCACGTAGTAAATTAATTTTTAAGGAAAATAAAATAGTTGTCTTCTTAAATTATCTTAAGGGGGCGCTGAAACGTATTTTCGGCCGGGGCACCAAGATACATCGGGCCGCCCCTGACCATTAGGTAGTATCAAAGGTATTGGATTCCATTAAATTAATTTTTGCAATCGATAAAATTGAAATTCCTCAGTAAATTGAAAAGGCGCTCAGCAGTCAGAAAGATGGAGCCGATAAGAAGTACCTACTGTGTTTACATCTTAAAAATTGAAGAGTATCTTAGATAACTAAATTTCTTACTTAAGCTTTGTTCATTTTACATTCATTCATATGAAATCCTCAAATATCATAGATAAACCGAAATAGCATTTGGAAACATCAAGTTTTGTAAAGACGCACGGATATAATGAAAGTTAATAAATGATTCAATGACGCCGTAAGAATTAATTATGATTCAATAAATGAACGTTTAGAACACTTTATTTATTAAAGAGATTTTGATACAGAAAACAAACAAAGAGAAATTAAAGATAGCGAAATAAGTTTATTTGCGTGATCTCATAACGTTGAAAATAAATCACAACGTAGAGAATGGGAAAAATTTCTGAACTTAACCGGGAACAGAACCCGAGTCTCACACTTTCCGGGCAGGTTCTTTAACCAACTTGGCATGGCACCTTCCCGGAAAGTGGGAGCCTCGGATTCGATTCTCGGTCATGTTAAGGCTTTCTCTCTTTCTCTACGTCGTAAGTTGGTGTATTTTTTTAGAAGTGATGGCTCATAAAACATGCCGAAAACTGTTTTAATTCCAAACCACCTTTCGAGAATACGTGATTTTATTATTTTACAAAATGTGTCCGGCGCAATACGGGTAAACGGCTGGTGAAAAAATAATCCATTCACATTTAAAGGAAAAATATAAACGAAAGGCAAATTGAAAAACTCGTTCACAGCTTAATGTGACCGAAAAGCGTCGAATCCATGAAATTTATGCATTTCAACGAATTATAGCAAAACCGCCCTTGCTTCAGAAACCACTTAACTTTTAGTCGCGCGGGAGAAAGCGTCATTTAACCAAAGAAATCGAATGCCACTTCGAACGGCGTCGTGCTCGCGTCCCTTCCTCTCGCACGCAGCCGCACTAATTCTTCCCCGCGCGTCAACGGAGATCGCAACAATGGATATAATAATAAGTGAAAGTTTAATAACCCTAGGACCTTTCGTAAACAACTGCCAGAGACCTGAGTGCGACGAAGAAAGCATACTCGAACAAATGCCAAGGACGACTCTTAAAAACCGACGCAAACGGGCAAACGCCTTTCGATTTTATGTGCGCTTACTCTTAGCCGCTGTCGCGATCACTAAAGACAGCGTTCGCTTTCGCGCCCTCTTTAGGGAGAGGCGCTTTTTAGAGCGGAATCACGGAACGTTGGTCGCGGGTATTTATTTACAATAAAATTTGTTACTCCAGATTAAAAAAAAGGACGACCATAACCGAATTAGTCACTCTTCAGCCCTTTCCCTGTCTGAGAGTTTTATCCATTAAATTCCTTCAATATGGGTCTGAGATGTTTATTGATCGCCAAGAAAGTGACTCATTTACATTTACGTCGTTGCATCACTTATTATGACTCCGGCACGGAAACGCGCCAGACGTGTGTGTAAACAGAGTAATCTCGATATAACGAGAATATTATAGCGAGAATTAACACCGTCACCATCAATTTCTTAACGTTACATGTACGGAATTCAATTTTCGGATGTTACGAGTATTCGTTAGAACGCGTATTATTATGAATTGGATAAATTCTCGCTATATCGAGATTTCACTGTATACATTTAACTTTCCCATTGGCTCACTAATAACACCATTCGAATCCAATTACAATTATAAACAACATTAGAACATAGCGAAATTTGCCAACTGTGATCTTTCGAGCCCGAGTCCTTATTGCCGAGCGACAGTTTACCCTAGCAACGCACCTCCAGCAGAACGTTTTGCGACACACTATCCCTCTGATGCAACTGATCATATAGCGTCGCGTCACACGTCGTCACGACTTGACCGCTAAGCCCTCTCGGACACAACGTAGAAGTTTCGAATAAAATAAAATCTTAAATTTTGATTTCTATTTTATAATTTCCTATCATCTGCGCAAATTTTGAATAACGCACTATATTCACCATTCCATCAGTTAAGACATGGTGGATATATGTCATCACTAATTTTCGGCGGTGAAATTGATTTTGTTAATCTGTTGTGTACAAAATATTATTGGAAAATTGAGTATTGGCTAGAATTCGAGGACAATTTCAACTGGAAGTAATTTTCATGCAACACAACGGGAATGATTATCATGGAGACGAAAGCGTTTATTGAGTTTATTGTGATTACGCGAGAGGAAATTTAATGCCTGTCGGTGAAAATATTTCCGGAAATCAAAATATACATTTCTCGCGAAGTAGAAATTAGGTTCCATTCTTCCAAAACAAAGCAAAAACGCCAAACGTAAAATCCGCTGCGACAAGGCCATCCGAACTTTCGAAGAAGAAAGCGAACGGCGCTCATTATAAGCGAATCCCTTGTTCTCCGCAGCGTTGCATCTCATCTTTCCTCACCTCCCACTCTTCCCAGAATGCAATGCGAGGAGGCGGGGGTGATGGGAGCCTCTTCATCTGTTGCCCCGTTCCTTGCAAGGGTCTTTTCGGACGGTTTAATCTCTTCCGAAACGGTCGTCGAGCAGCTCCAACTGCTAGAGATGCCAGCTTTGGATAACGCTCTTATGCGCGAAGAAATCCGGAGATAAGGAAAGCGATGCTCGTTCCATAAGCGCGATAAGGGCGTCGAGTCGTAATGGTAGGAAAGAAATGGGCGATTCGTGTTTCAAAAGTGAAGGGTACATCCATAATGGGCTTGCTGTGTATTCAAAAGAGGAAATCTCTCGCTTCGCTAAAAGGAGACAGAAATGCACGCGAGGGTATTCTACAAAAAACTATTTCTTGTCAGTGACAGCGTTAAACTTATTTGTGATGCGTTGCTCAATTATTCCACCCCATCCAAAAACGATTTAATGGCTGGAGCATGTATAAAGCAAAGTCGTTTTTTCCCGATTAACCTCTCAAAACGTTTTTCATTGCAGGTATAAGTCAATAAATAAATGAAGCTTCCCAATTTACCCAGTTTATGATGGATTTCGGAGAATCCTATAAAATAAGAATCATCGTGCATTACGTAATTTTGGCGCCAGGGAAAATCTCTTCCATCATAATTAGTTTCCTGTCCGCAGGAAAATATAAGATCATTTTATCCGTCCTTGTGATATATCCCCAAATGCCGTATTTTATATTTACTCAAAAAAATAAGAAAATTTTTAAAAGTTAAAAATATTCATCGTTAAAATGGTGTCGATAAGCGTGCATAATGCAAAATTAAATCTATTAATAACTATGAAAATGTCATGTAAAAATTTAATTTAAAATATCTTGTTCAATTTTTGCACCTGCAAGAAGAATTGTCATTCAAAAATAAACCTAATGAACATACATATATTTAAAAATACATATCTTTCTACTCCGTTTGTTGAAGCCAAGATTTCAATTTTGGTTAGAGAAAAACGGCTATACGATCAATGTAAAACCATTTGGGCTTCTTATAGAAACTCGAAAGTAAGAATTTAGAAAAAAACATTCTATGCGTCGCATGCTCAACGAATAATAATGCTACCATGGAAATAAAATAGGTATCAAATCGAAACTATTATATCGAAAATGAGGTGCGAGATCGGCTACAAAGAGGACATTAAACACAAAAATGTTTGCCGTAAACATTCGTAGAGATTACGTTCGCCGTGGTCGCCACAAATGATAAATCTGTGAATATCGCAACAAATTTTAATAGCAACGCACTTGGTTCGTTGCATATAGATGGAAGAAATATATATATTAAGATTATTAATTTTTTCTATTTGAAATAATTAAAAATTTATCTATATTTAACACCCCTCCCGGAACCTGTAACAACACAGCATATATTTGAGAAACTGCAGTAAGAACATCCTGAAAGAGCTCACGAGATGTATGACAGGGCGCTTTGAAGAGACATTAGAGAGACTTTCTCAAAAGTCTTCAACTGGCAATTTGTCTCTGGGTGGCACGGCCCAGTCGATATTAGTGCAGGAGTGTGAGAGAGGAGGAAAAGGAGAGGTTCGTGTCCCCAGGTGTGTTTGAAAACCAGTGGACGTTGCTAGGCGACGGTTTGTTGCCGCCAAGAGGGCAAAAGTCGATTAAAATACTGCAGAACGGAGGGTAATAGCCGTAAATTCTCAAAGTTTCATTTTCACTCCCAATCCATTTTTAGACACCGCAGAATCGCTGATGATTGTCTAATGCGTATACATATTCTGTGATTAATCACATAAGCCGAGGAGGTAATTCCCATTAAATGACATAGCGATGTTTATAACTTAAGAATTGATATGAGAAGTTTTTCGGTGTTTGTTTTTACTGTCAGTAAATGGAATGTTTATGTAAACCAAGGGTGAACGAAGCTTTTACTGAAAGGTCCACATGAGTCTTTATATACCACTGATCTATCAATTGACTCTTCGGGCCGTGTGCAAATTTCAAAGAACTAATTTTGAGAAGTTTTTTATTGTGTAATGCGTCTTATGCCTATTTTAAATCTAATCCACCTCTTTAAATATATCGTTTCGAGTACATAAATAATATCTAATTACACTTCCTGCCGTAAAATACGCGAATATGCATGCCTTAAAGAAATTGATGAGGTTAGGCGGTACGGATGAAATCGTCGAGTGGGCCGGATATAGCCTGAAAGCCGTAGTTTGGGGACCCTTTATGTAAACTAAAACTAACTAAATCTAATGAAACTAATGGAAGTTTCTTCTTATTTGTACGTAAGAACGTAATGAAAGTGTTTCCAAATTATGTATTTTTTCCCTTGCTATGAAAACTCACCATCACGGGGAACTGCGCAAAACTTTAATTTCTTGAAAGGGAACGGTACCACAGTTATTCTTCTATATTTAAATATTTTTTTATTTTTCTTATGGCGGTGACATTTTGTGCAACAATGAACATAAACTTGACCAATTAAAACAATTGCTCGACTGTAAAACTTCATTATTTGGATAATTAATTCTACAAAAACTATCAATTCCATATATTTCGTTTTGAGCTTTACTCGGTCACTTATTTGAAAACATAATCCGCACATTGCTGATTTTCACTGATTCTTTACAAATTATGAGCCCAGCAAACTGTGATTCATATTAATAAATTACGGTTAAATAGATTTTGCGAAATTATTAATCTGCCAGCCGAAATGAATTTTGATTCAGAGCTGTATTGGTCAGGATCCCATATTGTTTTCAGAAAATTGGGGCGGGACAATTCCAAAGAATTGCAAAGCGTTCGGAGGGGATATTCAGAGCGCAAAACGAGACGCCCTTGCGGGGAAAGATGCTCAACGTCGCTTCTATTCTCATTCGTGCGAGTCAAGAGTAGTGTGCGTAATTCAAGTCGTCCTGGAGTCAAACCGCTTTCGGAACGATATCCTCCTTACATCGTCCATTGGATACTCGCGTAGAAGGAAGCCAGAAAATGAACTTCAACCGGACAAAAGGAAAGGATGGACTGGAGAGTTTTAAGTGGAGGGGGAAAATGAAAAGGGAAGGAAAGGGAGAGAGGGAGGAGGGAAAGGGAGAGAGGGAGGAGGAAAAGGGAGAGAGGAAGAAAGAAAAAGGAGAGAGGGAAAAGGAAAGGGAGAGGGAGAAAGAAAGGGAGAAGGAAAGGGAGAGAGGGAAAAGGAGAGGGAGAGAGGAAGGAGGAAATGGAGAGAGGGAGGAGCAAAAGGAAGAGAGGGAGGAGAAAAAGGAGAGGGAGAGGGAAGGAAAAGGGAGAGAGGGAGGAGGAAAAGGGAGAGATGAGGTGGTGAAGGTAGAGAGGGAGGGGAAAAAGGGAGAGGAAGAAAGAAAAAGGAGAGGGAAAAGGAAAGGAAGAGGGAGAAAGAAAGGGAGAAGGAAAGGGAGAGAGGGAAAAGGAAAGGGAGAGAGGGAGGAGCAAAAGTAAGAGAGGGAGGAGAAAAAGGAGAGGGAGAGGGAAGGAAAAGGGAAAGAGGGAGGGAAAAAAGGGAGAGAGGAAGAAAGAAAAAGGAGAGAGGGAAAAGGAAAGGGAAGAGGGAGAAGGAAAGGGACAAAGGGAAAAGGAAAGGGAGAAAGTGAGAAGGAAAGGGAGAGAGGGAGTAGGAAAAAGGAGAGGGAGAGGGAAGGAAAAGGGAGAGAGGGAGGAGGAAAAGAGAGAGATGAGGTGATAAAGGGAGAGAGGGAGGGGGAATAGCGAAGGTAAGAGGAAGATGGAAAGGGAGAGAAAGAAGGTGAGAGGAAGAAAGAAATGGAGAAAGGGAGTAGGAGAAAGGGAGTAGGAGAAAGGGAGTAGGAAAAGGGAGGGAAAAGGAAAGGGAGAGAGGGAGTAGGAAAAGGGAGAGATGAGAATGGAAAAGGGGGAGAGGGAGGAGGTATGGCGAGGGAGAGAGGTCGGTTGGGGAGATGGGCGGACAAGGCGCTACTCGCATCCTCTGACATTCTTCTTACGGTAAAACTCGAGCTTAAAAAAGGCCGTAGCGGTACAGGTGCACACTCCTACGTGCGTGCGTGTGTGTGCGCGCGTGCGTACGTTACGTACGAACCCATTTTTTCCCTCCACGCGGTCGCACATTTTTTCAAAATGCCAGGGACACCTGCAGTGTCACGTAATACGAGCGGCCGAGGGTTCACGATACCGCAAACGTGAGAAAAGTGCCGATTAAAAGGTTGGATGTGGCGATGTTCCTTCTGCGCGATTGAATACTCATGATGGAGGTGTTTGCATCAAGAAAGGAATCCCAATGGAATCTGACAGAGATGAGGCACCATAACTGCTCCATAAAAAGCCAAAAAATAAATACTCCACTCGCTTGGGCAGAGGATATGTATATAATATAATTTCAAACGTGCGTATAGAAATGCAATCAAGAATTTTTAATCCAATCTTCAGTTATCCTGAACCTCGAATATCTAAAAATCAGTGTCTTGAAAATACTAATTAAATTCTTTTTTGTATTTCATAAAGTGAATATATGTTGCCAAACAAGTAGTCATGTCGACACATGACTCTTAAGGCGAAAGTTACTTGGCTCGAGTAAAAAAACCTAATCGTGTTTTATGCAAAGTAAAATCTATCTTCGCTCTGAATAAAATGTTACGTTCGTGTATTCTATCGTTTTCTATGGTATGGTACATTATGTGCATGCGTAATGTAATAATAAATACAATTATGTATATAAATATAGTTCATTTATTATTTTGTTCCATTATCGTTCGATTCTCCGAAAAAATTGTTTATTCGAATAAGGCACGTCCCAAGTTATTTAGTACGATCTGTACTGCTGTAATCCGTTCAATTTTGCAGTCGATTATATCGCCGATATGTACCATTCTTTATAATTTTAATTCACCCGTTGTTCGATTAACACGACCTCAATAAATTTCGTATACCTACCTTCGCTCGTATTTGATTTTCCAATTTTTGTCTGTTAAATCCAAGCGACATGTTCCCCCAGGACTATATCTAACTGCAAACCTACTATTCCGAGGCATATAATTCATGCCTGGATTCCAATCATTTACTCTTATAACCTCCGTCTAATTGTTCTAAGGAGTCGTCATAAAAGTTTTTAAACCGTCTCTTAAACTTTGATTGAGAATCAGATATTAATTACAGCCTAAGTGTTTAAATGTATTTAAGTATCAAGAAGCCCTAGAGATGTTAATAAAAAAGATACATTCATTTAGATCAAAACATTTAAGCAGAGACTAAGTCAGTGGAAACCTACTCGTTTAAATCGTCAAATATAAGGAGATGAAAATGTTGGAGGTGGAAACCAATTTAAATATAAGAGCACAATTCGAGTGGCTCGTTAAGGTTGGAAGTGATCGACTTGGTTTTCTCTTCGCCAAAAATGACGCACGACCGAGAATGAAGAAGAGCGAGATCTAGTTTCATGGCCAGCACCCTCTGCCACACACACACATAAACGTAGAAGAGAACAGAAATGTTTTACGCAATTGTACTCGTGCATCATTTTGATGTATGTATTTATTTCAATGTTATTTCCAGCAGTTATATATAATTTCTTATTTGTTGTAAATATTTAAATACATTCAAAATAATCAAATTTGAATTATTTAGTTGCTATGGTTCTGTAATTAATATCCGCCTTCCATGAAAGCGCGGGATGCCTCATTAAACTAGGAATTGGGGTTTTGAGAAAGTGCTAAAAATAAATCATTTATGCTTCGGTCGGAGAGTTCTCAGACGTTTTTAATTTGAGTTGAAGGCTTTCTCAGCGATGCTGAATGCTGGTGGAGGTTTTCGGGTTTCGAACGAGCCAATCAGCGATGGACAACCTGTTAAACTAGGAAGGCACGAGTGGATATAAAAGTCAGATCCCTACCATCGGATCTCACTTCATCTCCTGAAGATGCAGACTGCAATGTCTGCGAAACGTCGAGAGCCAGAAATGCCGACAACGCAGCGAAACCCGAAAACCTCCATCAGCAGTTCTCAGACGTGATAATATACAAAACTTATTCACAAAATAAATTAAATCAATATGCGACGAGGGACCATAGACAGTCTGTCATTGCCAAGAAAACCATCGCAGGAATATTAATTTTACGTTCCCAAAGTTTGAAAAGTAGAGCGCAAACTGATTTCCTTCTCCACTTTTTCTTCTCACGCGTAATAGGTGACTTGGTCATGATTCCGTTCTCCCACGTGACTTCGTCAGTCGGTGTGCATTTAAAGTTCGTGCAGAATTGGGCCATCCTCCATCGCTTTTATTGCATTTCATTAACCACCCATCTGCAATTTTTTTTCATCATCTAATGCACAAACATTAATTGTTCCATGGTCGTTTTCTTTTACATTATTATGCGTTCTTCGCACTAAGTGGGCGCACTTAGGGGAGGTCGTTTCCGTCCGTCCGTCCGCATGTTTAAACTCGAGACTGGACGTATTCTGATGAATTTGGTATTGGGAATTTTTAGTAAAATTTGTCGACCGATTTCAATTTTGGTTAAAATCGGACGGTAATAACGGTCACTTTACATGAAGACCTACATGTAGTTTACACCGTACGTTTCAACTCCGGAACCGCAGGACCTATTTTGATGAAATTTGGCATTGGGCAGTTTTACAAAAATTTGTCGATTTCAAAGAACGCATTTGGACACTCGGCGAACTCCGACATCACCTTTCCATACTTGTTTTAACAACGCTTAATTGAGTTACTTGTTTAGAAATTAAAATTTTTCGCTTTTGAGTAAAGCATGTTAAAACCTCTTCTTTCACACCCTCCTTAAATTTAGCATCCAAATTTAACATATTAATGTCTAATGATCCAAAGTAAATAACATCCATATTGCAAATAAAATCAAAATAATTCAGAAAAATATTTACGCAAAGTCAATTTTAGTCTAAACATCTTATTAATTTTTTTATAATTTAATTGTGGGTGCTTTATATTTAATGCTTGCGTTTGAAATCACATTTATACATTTTCTACTTGGATTTTTAATTCACGTAATCTCATGCGAGTAATGTTATTGTTTACTTAATTCTCTATTTCAGCTATATATGTATTCAATCTTCTGGATTTGATCATTCACCTGAATAAAATAATATTATTTATGCAATTTTTAAATCGGCCGCTCAGAACAAGGCAAGCGAAAAAGAATTTCTCCGAATACATTTCATGAGGAATCAAATAAGGTTTCGGTCTCAGCGAGAGAAGTACAACTCTTTTCTCCATTCATTCCACAAGGAATACAAAGGAACGAAAAGAAAAACGAAATTGGGGCGACAACAATGAGACGAGAGAGAAATGTTTCCTTTCCTTCGTTATCTCCCAGGGAACTATGGAGACACATTTTCCTAACAATAGTCTCTATCTCACTCTCTCTTAAAACCTATCCTTTATCGTGTCATTCGATCTCACCATATTGTGCTTCCTCCGAATTTGTTCTTTCTTCTTTCAGTTTTCATTTCATTTTCCTTAAATGAACACTTGCAGTTTTTATTTTATTACGATGAAAATAAAAACGTTGTAAATTCCAGAAAAATTTTTATATTCATTGTCACAAAGCAGTTCCATCAAGTTATCCCGAAAACTATTACATTTATTTCATTATATCGCTAGGCGACCAATAGCGGTAATAGCGAAACGCCTTATGGGCACGTCTGATCCGTCAGTCCGTCGAAACTTTTATCTGGATTTTAATTTAATTAGGTATGAGTGATCTTTATTAAAATTTATCGCCCAATTGTGATTTTCAGCTGAATTCGTCAATTACAACTTCCACTTTACATAATTACTTTAATAAACTTATAGTCGTATCTCGTTAAATGGCATCCGTCAAGCAACAATGAAATATCAAACTTTTATCTCCCTAGCTCTTATATGATCTGTAAGGTATAGATTAAAAATATTATTCGGATAGAGAACACCATTTACTAAATGAATGTACGCGAGGCCATATACTTACGAGTTATAGTTTCGAAGATAGAAATTCTAGAAAATCCCGAGCAAAACATCGCATATTTTGTTTACATCGATCGCTAAGGCAGTTCTCTCAGCAAACAACAATTAAAAATCCATATATTTCTCTTCCATTCTCTAATATGATCTGCGAGGTATAGAGTAAAATATTTATTCGGATATAGAACAACGTTTAATAAAAGTTGGTCCAGAGACCACACAATTACGACTTATAGTTTTGGAGATAAAAATTCGAGAATATCCCGAGCAAAACATCGCATATTTTGTTTACATCGATCGCAAAGACGGCTCTCTCGGCAAACAACAATTAAAAATCCATTTATTTCTCTCCCATTCTCTTATATTACATGCGAGGTATAGATTAAAAAATTTATTTGGATAGAGAACAACATTTACTACAAGATAGTCTCCGAGACTAAAGTTTCGGCGATAAAAATTCGAGAATCACCTAATCTTTCGATACCGTTCCATACGTATATCCCATTAAGAACGCCTTTGAAATCTCTGTGTATTCCATTTATGGAGTATACTTTCCCATCTTCTTTTAAAATTTGGCGATAAAACTGCTGTAACATTTTAAATGATTATACATTAAAACATACTCATTCTTGACATCTTGAGACAGAGGCTAAATATGTATCTCAACATCCCGACGTAAGAAGTGCATTTTTTACGACTTGACAACTCTGGTGTCACTTTCAAAAACCTCAAGTTTCCTCATTAATGAAATGAAAGATTTTTCACCCAGTTAAGAAGAAAGAAAAGACGCATGATGGCTCAAAGTTAGTTTCATTACGAGGCTCTTGCGTTAGCACTAAGAAGAGACTGATGAATCATTCGCAGTTTAACTTAATTAATCTGAAATGATAAAGTATCGCATAACTTCCTTCCGTGAAGGGCAGATCGAATCTCTTTGCCCCCGAATATGTTTTTTTACACTCGTCTGCTTCTTGGATCCCTTTTTCTTTTGATAAGCATCTTCGTTTGGAGTGAAAAATCGAGGGTAACCCAGAGGTGAGGCAAAGTAGAAGCGAGAACTCAAGTGTATCGGGTCTGAAAGGGAAATTTGAAGTTGATTTTTTAAAAAGCATATTTACATCATACCATGTTAATCGTTCTAACTTGCTATATTAGCACCGCCTGCGGGAAAGCGGCGGATTTCCGGCGCGCGTTTGATTCGTTTTCGCTTTTTTCCTCCCATATAAACAAGACGTAGACTGGAATTAGACACACAGAAGGATCTTTTGCGGAATTCCAACAGTTTGACATACACTCTAGTACATATTCTTATCGTTATATATTTATAATATTTTAAAATATTTTTATATTTCCTGTAGTTTTACTGTATTGTGAATATTATTAATAATTAACACGAATTGAGGAATATATTTCAAGCTCGCTCGTCCGGTTCCAAGCACAGTAAACATTTTCGCCCTTAATAGAAAAGGTTGGGCACTCATGCTTTTCATTTAGGATGCGCTCATATTTTCTGGAAAACTTCAACATAAACTATTATAAGTACCAGTGTATTCATCTTTTACACTACGAAGTTTGGTGAGCATTTGCATATTATTATTTTAGCGATTGAGGCTATTTGCTAATTTTAACCTAAACTAATCTTGCTGTACACACAAAGTTTAAAAAGCAATATTAAAATAGATACATGAATGCAAATAAAAATCGATTTAGTTCGCCTCACGAGTTCAATAAACAGAGTAAATTCGATGCAGAAAACCCTGCAGAAAGAGAGGATAAGTGAACATTTCATGAATAAACCCCATCTCTGGAAAGAAACAATCCATTCGTCTGATTAAAAAAAAAAACATGCCGATTAAGCTAAACGTACATTTCAAGGGCAGGACAGACACAGGTTCCATATACCGTGAGATTTGCTGGACACTTCAAGCGCGTTTTCCGCGGTGGTCGGTAAAAATTGCCCTGACCCCGCACCTTTCGCACTCCCTCTCTTCCCCAATGTCTTCCAATGTCACCGTCTGCATCTTATCCTATGGAAGTAATTAAGTTATAAATTCTCTCTCGTTCCTTCGTTCGCTACTGATCCGTGTGTGGAACTTTTGGGATAAGGAACCGGCAATGAATTTAATCGGGATAGGGACGAATGGGAGCTGATAATCCGCTGTCCGAGAGAGTGAAAGAAGCAAAACTGGTGTTCTCAACGGAGACGAATGATTTTTACAATTCGAAGCCCTATACTACTGAGAAAGAGAACTTCGTTTGATTAAACTTCTTCTGATTCTATCCCTACAAGCTCACATCGACTGCTTTAATAAAGAGCAGAAAGGAGTGCCAGAAAAAGTCAGGCGGGCAAATTGAATCATAAGTCTGTAAATTAAAACAGAATTCTGAGCAAAGAAGCTGATTATATAGCATAGAAAGTTGAATTTTAATAAAATCACAATTGGCGGAGGGTTATTTTTTTAACAATCTATTGTTTAGACTTGGAGAAAGGAAATCAAACCAAAGCTATGAATTGTACGTGCGTCATGTCTTTGAAAGTCGACTGAATTTTCTGCAGATTCAACGTATCCTCACACGAAGAAATCGTGTATGAATTTCCTTTCAGGAAGAAACTAAATTATTTTTCTGGGAGAAAAGAAAAATTACTGATGATAACTGACGTAAATAAAATAAGCTATACTAAATACTTGGTGGGTAAACAAAATGCAAAATAAAAAAAGTCTCCCCGGCGGGGAATCGAACCCCGGTCTCCCGCGTGACAGGCGGGGATACTTACCACTATACTACCGAGGACTGTCTCAAATTTCTTGAAAATATATAATAAATCATGTAGCATATAATATACTACTGCTTTTTTTTAATGGAGACAGTTAAAAATTTTAACTGTGCTTTCCTTCAACTGCTGCCTAAACATGCAGCTCGATTATTCAGAAGTGTCTCAATTTACATTTATTGTTATCATTATGGATTCTGCGATGGACATGGACATTCATCCAAAATACATACAATAAACTCATAAAATAATCGTTAAAGCAAACGACATCATATTATGCGACTTTCCACGTAACGATAACCAATACATTTTAGCACGCCTTCTCATGCTATGCATGAAGACGAATAGATATCGATATGAAAGTGGGCGAAGAAGAGAGAAATACTGTCCGAAGCCATCGCGGCTTATTTGTAAAAGTATACTCGAAGGCATTTAAAAGTTAATCGCCTCCCGAAACCCTCCTATATACCGCGATGCGTTTAAAATACTGTTCCCATGTTTTCTCTCGTTTGTATTGAACGCGCAGCAGAGATAATTACAAGTTCCTTCCACTTCGGCGACGATGGCGACACGGCGCGGTCAAGGTGAGAAATAGATAAACTCGTAATCGTGACGCGGGTTCTAATAATATAACGCCGGCGCCGGAGGATCGAGAGGGATAGCCAGACGTCTTTTAAGTTTACATTCATCCCCTCCAGTCCGGAAACGGCGTGAGGCAGGGGCGGCTACAGGGGGGAGGAGCGGAGGGAGAGGGGAGGGCGGAGGAAAGGGAGAATTTGCCCAAACAAATAAACAACATGTGTCCACCCTACCGCCCACTTCGATTTTTCAATGTGTTTAAAAAATACTTGATTCTCTTCAACCTCTATTCTCAAAGGTAACGCGGGCCATCTAATTATGATGATTTATACGGCTCTTTGCTTGGGAGAGGAGGAGAGTGAAATGGCGTTGGAAAACCTTGCTCTCCTCACCCCTCCCCTCCTCATCCCCTCCCCTCCTCATCCCCTCCCTATCCCCTCCTCATCCCCTCCCTACCTCCCCTTCCCCCAAATACCTTCTCAAACAAAAGTTTATGGAGATGAGAAGAGGCAGGTGAAGTGCGCTCACCTCACGATTGTCGTTTATTGAGCCGATTGATTTCTTCCATACCTCTATTGATACCATACGAGGAAAACAATGACTTACGACGTAGATATTGTATCAAAACTTGTTTCATTTTCTTATACGCTGGAAAGTATTCGTTATATCGCGATAAAACCGGCAGAGATAGCAATTTCGATTAATAATAAGTGTAGATAAGATAATTTCGCTGTCCAATTCAACGCACAAGTCCTCAGCCGAGTGCGATCGCAATGACACAGACACCGATCGCTGAATCCGAGGGGTCAATCTCTCCTTCGTCTTGCCGTTTGACCTCCGCGGGTGTACAACAACAACGCGACACCGGGAACCCAAAAGACGTCCTCTCGTTGCACGAGGAAGAATTATGAGAAGCGAAAAATTCCAAAAAGAGAGCGAGCGAGAGAACACACTAAAAAAATGCGGCGAAAAATAACTCCGCTCCGAAAGATACATTTATATATTAGGCGGTTGCTATTCCATCGTTGCAAGTAACGGTGTTGGTCCGAGTCTCAAGCAAGTGCATTTGTATGGGAATGGGTCGCCGGTGGAATGCGGCCCGAGGCGATAAGGGCAGAGAGGGAGAGAGAGGGAGAGAGAGGGGGAGAGAGGGGGAGGGAGAGAGAGGGAGAAAGAGAGAGAGGGGGAGAGAGAGAGGGAGAGAGAGGGAGAGAGAGAGAGGGAGAGAGAGAGAGGGAGAGAGAGGGAGAGAGGAAGAGAGAGAGAGGAAGAGAGAGAGAGAGGGTGAGAGTGAGAGAGAGGAAGAGAGAGAGTGAGAGAGAGGAAGAGAGAGAGTGAGAGAGAGGAAGAGAGAGAGAGAGAGGAGAGGAATAGAGAGAGAGAGAGATAGAGAGAGAGAGAGAGAAGGAGAGAGAGTGAGGGAGGGAGAGAGTGGGGGAGAGAAGAGAGGGATGTAGAGAGAGAGAGAGGGATAAAAAGGGGAATGGAGAGAGAGAAGCGGAATCCATTCGCAGTGCGAAGATAGCTCAGGCGAGAAATCAGCGTCTCCATATTTGCCACAGAATACGCTTGATCGAGCGATATTATTTAAATTAAATTCAAAGCAAAGCGAGTCTTTTTATTTCCTATTTGAAGCCTGTGTAATGAATTTAACGAATACTTGTTTTAAATCATTACATCGATTACACTTCCATCGTATATTGGAATATGGAAACGTTTGATCTCGTAGATAAAAACGTTAACGTCGGCATAAATTTCACTGGCAGCGCGTGGAACCGAGAAATAATTATTAGCATTATTGAAAAGTCGGTATTTGTAATACAGAACAAATCAGTTGCGCGTACTTTCCGTTTAGTTAAGCGTAAGTGATTACAAAACGTGAGAATAATATTCAAACAGTCATCTGATTAAAATTAGTCAATCGGTGAGAAGGCAAGTTTGTGAAAATGGTGACCAGTATGTTGAAATAACTTCTAATTTTCCGAAATTTGAATCGCATCCTTAACAAGAAACGACTTTTAAAACTACCAACTTGCTTCGGTAAAAAAGTATATGCAACATTTTGGTGGCTATTACGACAAACATTTAGTCCAAGCAAATGCAGATATCAACTTTATATATCTTAGATATTCTTAAAGACGTCGATGTGTAGATATGAAACTGCCAATATTCTTTCGGTTGCGTCAGAGAATAAACCGTTTCATCAAAAATTCCAAAAATCTCAATTTCGAACGGGAACACAAATTTGGAATAATATAATAATCCATCGAGGCAAGCAGTCTATGAAGCGACTATTTCACCTCGGAAAGGCAATTCCTAGCGACAAAAGAGTTCGCGGGGAGGCCATATTGGGACGCACGCAGCACTACACCTGCCACGATCCGGGCGCAGCATTCTGGAATCGGAGACACAATAAAACCACCTCGCGCGAACACGCGTTATCCGGAAAGAGGAGCGCCCACCGCTCGTTTCCCTTACATTTTCGAAACGATAACGTCGAAAATTCCCCTTAATGGAGAGTGCGCGATAAGAAGGAACACCTCCGTGGCGGAAGTGCGGGAGTTAACGGTTGCTCCCTCTCGCGCTAGAGAAGGCGAGGAGAAGCGAGCTCTGCTCGGCCCTCGAGTGTCAAGGACGCATAGGGTCATCCACGCTCTTTACCTGCCCTCCCTCCCCCGCCCTCTCCCCCCCCCCCCCCCACGGAGACGGTGGAGCGCCACCCGACTGGTCTCTTGCGGAGGCCATGTTATATCACCTCCCTTCCCTTTCCCTCCCCTTCACCTCCACAACCTACCACCCTCGCTCCCGAACAAACCTCTTCTATCGATGCTAAACGCCGGCGCAGAAAAGCACCTGTAACATGAGGGCCAGGATGCGGGCGGGCACGGCACGCCACTAGAGTTGGGCGTATCTGGGGCGGAATTCGTGGATCTCTTCGGATAAGGAAATTAACAAGAGAGTCGGGCAGGAATGAAGACGGGGTTGGAGATGGGCAGGTGCCGCGAGACGGCTGGGTGTCTGTTGTGAATGACACGTCCCCTCGAAAAGCAAGCACGCGCTGAAAGGCTTGAAAGGCAAGCATAATGTCTTAAAATTGAGTCGGCTCGTTGGCGGAGTGGGTTAAGTGCCTGCCCCTCAATGCCGAGGAAGCGGGTTCGATCCCAGCGGTGGCATCGAGCGCTCAAGCTGAGCTAGGCTTCCCTTTCCCACCCCCTCACCTCCGCAACCTACCACCTTCGCTCCCGAACAATCCTCTTCTATCGGTGCTACACCCCTGCGCACAAAAGCACCCCATATACGAGGGCGGGCACGGTACGCCACTAGGGTTGGGCGTATCTGGGCCGGAATTCGTGGATCTCTTCGGATAAGTAACAAGAGAGTCGAGCAGGAATGGGGACAGGGGTGAAGATGGGCAGGTGCTGTCTGTTTGTGGGGGATGGGATAGATAGATAGATATTCGTCTTTATTTGGCGAGTTTGAGACTCTCTTCTTCCATCTAACCCATTGCCAATTACCAACAAGAAGAAAGTTACAAAGAATAAAATAAAAGTTTACATAAAATAAAGTACTACATAAATACAATGCCAAGTTAGCATTTTTGGAAATGAAAAGAGATGGGACGTCGCCTAGAAAAGCAAGCACGCGTTGGGAGGCCTGAAACGAACGCATGACTTAAAATTGAAACGCAGACGTGTTTACGAGAACTCTTGGCACTTTCACAGATACTGGTATATCTCGAATTGCGAACTTTTGATCTTACGAACAAAAATATTATTGCATTGCATATTTAATGTACAACCTCAACATATACTCGATATTACGAATGTTTGTTCGACTTGAGCAAACTCCGTTAAACACAACCTTTTGAACGTAAAATGGGATAAAAATGAAATTTTTGTTAACGAAATTCATGTATTTGACGTATACTATAAATGTACATACACCATAGTATTTATGTATATTTTTTGAAAATTTTCGGTGTTGCCACAGTGATATTTTCTTGTTGAGCCAGCATAGAAAATGCTTAACTTGATGTAATAGTTTCCGGCGTAACTTTGCCTTTATTTTATGGTATGGAAGGTTCTTTTAATTTTATTTTATCAATAATAAATATTACCTGTAAAACTTAATGCCTTTTAGTCCTATTTCCCATCTCCTTTAAGCGTTACATTCAAATTTCAAGCAATCTGCAACGGGAAGACTAATGTATGACTATTGTCACCATCCGACATGAATTTTAAAGATAATTCTATTATTATTCGTTTATCCAATATGGTTTTGTCTTTAAACAAGACATCGAAAACATTTTCTATGACCAAAATGCAGTTTAAGTTGACCGAAAATCGAAAAACGATATCCATAATTTATCAAAGTGTAATCTACAAATTTTCATCCAATGGACGAGAACGAGTACAGAATATTTCCATCCATAAAATAGTCTTCTCTGTAATATACATCTATTTGAGTCAGGTGTCCGCTCGTATTCATTTATGTTAGCAATTATTAAAACATCAGTACATATAAGTTGTTCATTCTGATTTTCAATTATATAAGCATTTGAGATATAATGGTATTATTCAGTTAAATTTCGAATGTAATATTCGCTTCGACGAATAAATACTCAAAAATTGAAGTTTAATACTTACGCTTGTCATTTCAGCAAAAAAATACAATAGAGATGTTTCAAAATAAAAACTATTGCGTTACAGTTGTGACAAAGAGTTCGAATCTATTACGTCACCACCTTTAAAAAATAATTTTTATGTAAAACTTATATCCATACCGAAAAATAAGATATACCTATTGTTGTCTATAGCACATCAAGCTAAATTTTACGATGCACTACATCCGAAAAGAATATTTCATTCTTTAACCTACTTACTTTAAAACAACTAACTAACAGAATATTTAAAGCATAACATGAAAAAATAATAAAAAAGGAATTGGAATATAGAGATAAATACTATGCAACAGTAAACTTTTTATAAAATATGCCATTTATTGCTAATTACGCAATATTTTTATTTCCTTAGTTCAAAATTTCATTAAACAGGTATTGTGTACATTATCATTATTATTTAAAATGCCATTTATCTATGAAAAGTGCATCCTTTTAAAGCTAGTTTACACATTGCAATTACATGTTCACTGAGATAAAATAATGATGTGAAGCTGTAAAATATTAACCACGGAATTCAATTTTTCATCGTCATATCTTCGGTACAATGACTTTCACTCAAACGAATTTGAAACAAACGGAGCATTTAACAATTTCGAATTATTAATGGCAAATGATGGCTTCAACTAAAGAAACAACAAAAAGCTGCCTTCAAAAAATGCTATTATCGTAGTTTAGGTCGCACAAATAGCAAGCTTTAAAACCGTTCAAACAATTTAAGAGTAAAAACCGAGACGGTATTCATTTGCGGTAACGAAGCTTAAAATTAATCGAATTCACCGATCACGGCCAAGGCTTCGACGAACATAACGAAATGTCGCTATGCTACGAAGTAGTTAATTAAAAATTATGTGGAATTAAGAGACAACAAAATATGTTTACTACGCTACGCAGAATCGCCCTAAATTCCTTTCTTTTGCGGAGTCACTTAGGAGAAGATATCGGCGCAAACAAAGAACTCCTGCATGAGGAAAAGTTCCTTGAGTGATATTCCGTTCCCACGACGTGGTTTCTTGTTCCATTTTAGTCCGACGACATAAGCTACTATAGTATATGAAAAACAAAGAAGATGGCGCTGTAGGCGCACAGTTCTTTCATTGGAGAGGGAACATTTTCTCGAGGCCAATGATAATGAAGAAAGTGTCATTCAGTTCTCCACGATTCCTAGTCGCGTATGAAAAGATTTCTATACTATTCATGTTCCGGTTGATTCCTCGCAGACAGACGACGAAGAAAGTTCAGGGTGAATGCGCGTTCCGTCTCAATCAAACACGAAAGAATATGTACTGCTCGCGGAGGGGGGCGTTTTGTCCCACTGGTCCGCCCCTAGATATAAAAAGGATAAAGGAACATGTCATTCGAAAAAAAAATGAATCTCACGGTCGAACATTTCCTTTAAATGTCGTATCTTTTTCTCAGATCACGTATTTATACGATTGCACATCTCTGCACACGTCGCGTTCCGATTCCAGCAAACAGAATTCTCATAAAGTTTGAGAATCCCACCTAGCCTACCTAGGTCGAATCACTTAACTCCGCACAGCGATTTGAAAGAAATCTCACACTTGGGTAACTATTTTTTACGCATTTTAAATAAAAAACTGCGATATATTCCAAGAGCTACAAAATACGAACGCATTTCTGAGGATGTTTGATAAATGTCTCTGCCAAAATTCATTTAAATTAATTTAAACATCTTTTACTTGAGGAATCCATACTAAGAGTAGGGTGAAAATCCAAAAGGTTTAAAATTTTAAAATAGTCAAGCAACAGATTACCACCATTTGGGCGATCTTGGAGTAGCATCATTAAATACTCGTTATAAATTAGCTGTAGCCATTCCATAATACGAGTTGTCGGTGCTTGCAGTATGCAAGCACTTAAAAAATCACCATACGCCAAGATCTAAACTCGTAAATAAACCAACGCGACAGCACTAGAACTACCCATTTAAATAAGATAATAGTTTTCATTTTCTGTGAAATTAAAGGCATCTATCCATAATTTCTAAATTCTCTGGCAATCGCCTCGCGTCCAAGTTTGCGAATTTCAAGTTTCATGGCTCAGATTGCCCTTTTTAAGCAATAACTATAATCATCATTAAGACAATAGCCTATATGTTGCACTAAAATTTTTATAAAATTTAGGATATATTGTGTTAGGATTATGGTGTCATCTGTGCCTTTCAGTGCGTATCCAGATATAAAAATTAATTTAAAACTATCACATCATCGTAAACGTCGTTGGCTGAAATCAAATAGATTATAATGCAGTTTAAGAATTAAATCAATGCTCTTGAAGTATGGAAAATCAATTCCCATTGAAAAGCATTGGAGTTGCTGCTATGGTAGTTAATATTTTTCATCGTTGAAACCGAAACAACTTTTCATAATTTTATGGTTAAAATCAAACTTTAACGCAAATTCAGCATGGATTTGAATTATGTATTCTAGAAAAATAAACTTAATTCTTTAATCCACGGTACGGTGCATGTCCCGACTTTGTATCTTAATTGTAAATAATTTAAAAAAGCAATTTTATATAGCCGCAAAGTTTTCAATACTTTTCTTATGGGTGTTTACAATTGGACATTGGGGTCAAAAACACCCCTTAAACATGGGCGGGTTCAAGGAGGGTAAAGGGGGTAATTACCCCCCCCCCCCTAGAATTTCTGAACACTCGAAAAAATTACCATTCAATGTAATAATAATAATGTAAAATATGTCTAATTAATTGCATATTTATACTTACTAGCTGCATTCATTCGCCATTAATACAAAATAAATATATAACCTCGTAATATATGTTATGCATATGTATAATCTTTAATTTAAAATCATAAAGACATTGTAAAGTGGTATTAATTTTGTTGAATAAAATTCTATTTAATTCTTTTTTCAGTATTAATCGATGTATTGCCTGTGCAGTCTTAATGTGTTCGCTTTTTACTAATAAGTTCTATATTTGCTTTTTCTGATTAAAATATATTTTCAACAAAAATGTATCAAATGCTTTTTCATTCCTACATTACCCCCCCCCCCCCTTGGATGAGGTCTGAATCCGCCCATGCCCTTAAATATAACTTTTTAAGAAATTTCGGATTTTTTCAAGAAGTTGTATTCAATTCAATTAAATTGTATTCTTCCTTCCAAATTTCAGCTCTGTAGCTCTTCTAAAAGTACCTTAGGTTTTATATGATATATTCTATATATGCAGCTATTTATAACGATGCTGAGATTAATTCGGTCTTCAACGGATAAGAAAACGATAAAGTTTGGAAGTGGTAGCAATCTTTCGTGAGGTTATAGGTGCGGCCAACAGGAAATTGGCCTTCGTAGGCGGAATAGTATGGAAGTGCACAGAAGAAGAACGAGACACTTGTTAGTTAGGTAGAATACAGATCGAATACGCCTTAGTGCGTATATTGAATCCGTATGAGAAGGCCATATGGTTAGGTTAGAAAGAGCCCAACATAGAACAGATTCGTAAAACAATGATCACAAGCAAACCATAATATCATTATTATTGAGGATCGCAGACTGAACGCTAGGTTAAGGCTTCATGAGAAATATAGGTTTTAAGGTCTTACAGAGGAGGTTTTAGGAATAGCTGAATCACCAACGTGCATAAGTAGAAGCGATCATGATGATAAAATACGTGTGATCGATTGAAGGAGAAAGCGTTACCGAAGATTGCTTTTTTCCCGAGGACAGTGAGAGGACAGGAGAGTCAAACCTACGAGAGAAAATTGTTAAGGATGTTTTGGTGCATTACGCCCCTGCCGCCTGCCACTTTAGTGAATTGCAGGGTAACATGTAGATGTAAAGCGGGGGTCGGGAAACCCTCGACTCGCGGGTCACGTGTGGCCCGAGAAATTGTAATAAAAAAGTGATCGGGAGAATTTCATATGGACAATTTTATATTTTTCAGTAAAATGATTGTCTCAAAACCTTTTATGGTGAAATTTTAACGCTAGTAAATTATTTAGACTATTTTTGCTTATATGAGACCATAGAACCTCTAGATAACTTCTGATTTATTCACTCCGGCCCGCAGGGGCTTTTTTGACTTATAATGCGGCTCTCCGAAGCCCTTACAACTGCGAATATGGCTCGCCGTGCATTAAAGGTAGATGTAGAGGATCATATTTTATTAAAATTTTCTTTATTTCTACCTTTTGAACTGTTAACCTACAGATATTTTGTTTTAAAAACACGCTTAGTATTTGGATTATCCCTTAATATTTTCTTAAACCAACTTTCTTCTCATATTTTTTACTCGGAGTTACGTTTTTCGAGTCGGTTTGTGCTCGCTGCATGCAGCGGAAAATAGAATCGTTTCGAGTTCCTAGTAACAATCGACTTCTCATTTATTAACAGGATACCACGTCAAAATTTTGATTCGAATATAAAAAAATCTTCAAAATAATTAAATATGATAACATGATTTCATTCAAAGGAGGATACCAGGAGAAGAGGAGGATAGGGTTTTTCCATCCTTACGGGAAGGAGATGAATAAGATAAGAGAAGGGCTTTGGATAGAACGGAGTTTTTATAATTAACCAATAGACTACCGACAGGAAGAAAATTTACAATTTTTTTCAGAATGTTATAAAATCAACCATTTTATATTCGTGAATATTTGACAAAATATTTTTTCAAGCGGATATTCTGCTAAGATCAAATATAAAATTGAAGGATGAGAAATAAACGGAGAGTAATTCTTAGGAGAATTTGCATTTCACGACTTTTCGAGATTTCTCATATTCCCCTGAGAAACTAATATTTTTAATTATCCTTATTCGTCCCACCGTTGTTCGTCGCTTCGCCAATTCTTGGTTGAAAGTAGATTAAATTATTTATATATATATATATATATATATATATATATATATATATATATATATATACACACATGCACAGTAGTAACACGATACGGTTATTAGAGTGCCACAATGCCTCTCCAATAGCAATAAATAGGTTAAAAATCCAGACGCGCATTTCGACTACGATGGCTTCTTGAGAATCGTAACGCGCAACTGGTTTTCTAACCTTTTTATGGTTTTTGGAGAGACATTGTCACTTTGACAATTCAACCATGAAGAAGAACTCGATAATTCTCTATTGAACGCGTTACAGTACGCTTTGCTACGACGGAGCAAAGGCAGCCGGTTGCAAAAACATGAGTCAGCTCCTAGATCATGCCTGGTGAGTGCGGCGTATAAATTTTTCATTAATTAAATGTATTAGTTATTTACCTTTTTTATCAGACAATGCTTTACATTCATTTCTATTTTTTAAAGATATCATTGTCAAACTAGCCGAAATGCTGGACAGCATTTCATGCTTAAATGTGGGGAAAGGGTAGAAGATGTGTGATCGTGTGCTTTAGCGATCTCCTGGAGCATTCGGTAACGTATCCGAGTTCTCCAAGTGAATTGTATTTTTAGACGACGAGAAAAGAGAACTGTATATTATGAATCAAAGGAAAGGATCAGTAACGTGTTCGAATTTCCGTTTCGTCGATTGGTGGTTTATCAGATCACACGAAAAATAACTTAATAGCAACGCTTCTTTTTATTCATTTCTGTTTGGGAAACGTCACACTTTTACAACAGAAAAATTGAGCGTCGAGCTCATGTAAAGTTTAATGCCACGAGCCTCGTAGAGATGATCTGCTTCGAAATATCCAGAGGAGTTTGTATGTGTTACAACGGTTGCAACAGGGCGATTTTTAATCAGAGATAGAAAATCTTCGTCTGGATTATTTAGATAAACCTTGAAGTGGTTGAGACATCCATGCGATCATTCCACCTACAAACCAGCCGTCTTCAGCGGTAATTCATCTATCGTCAACAACGTAATTCAAGTGATATGATATGAACGGTCCTTCATTTTTTAACGTTTCATTCTTTAATTGGAGTGACATACTTCCTCCCCTCAACACACAACACCATTGGCCTCTCACGAGTCGTTGGGTATATGTGCTTAGAGCACCGTTGCGCTTCAACAGTAACCTGAGGACTACGAAGCTTTTTCTTGCATAAACACTGAGCGCGACATCTCCGACAAAAAAGAGGTCTACATCATATAGTGTCCGCTACGCCGTTTATTTTCCGTAACTCGTGGAAATTTAACCGGGTTTGGCATATACGTGAGGATCTTAAAAGTCACCTCAGGCGTCGCTTCCGTGGAATTCCGGGGCGAAAGGGCGTGCGGCGAAGACGCGGGCCAATGTTTTTCGACGCTATGACTCCAAAGGCTGCTAATCAAATTCCAGCGCAGATATCATCCATTCTTTCGTTAGGCGATTAGAACGCCCGAGGGAAGATTACATGATAGGCGCCTGCGAAATGTGTGCTCGGTCGAACAGTAAAAATTCCTTTTCTTCTAAATATTCCGTTGAGAATTATCAGCTCTTCGTAGCGAACCTACACCGTGGGATCTGACAAGTGTTGCATCTAAATGAAAGATCGGTATCGCGCTAAGCTACCGTGAATCAAAGATCCAATAGTTCGAAGCTATCGCATCCCTCCGAAGATTGTCCTTTTCAATGTCCCGATTTCCTCTCAGCTTCTTTCCGGCCTCTACTTTTTAAGTATGTCTTCTTTCCGCTTCTTTCCCTTAATTATAAATATCTCTTTTTAACTAATAAAGTAAGCCATGTTTATCACGTTTAACGCTTCTTAGTTTGTCCCCTCTCCTTCTCCGACGCCAAATTCACATCCCGGATGCTTTTAATTTCGACGAGTGTGTTATTGCAAATATATGCAGTGAAAAGAATAAGACGAACTGACAAAGATATTTTCCCTCTTCACCTACGAAAATAAATCACTAAGGAATACACGTTGAGAATATACGCTTAATGGCGCTTGAGGAGATGTCGCAAACGTGAGGATGGCGCCGATAGCGGACCCTTTATCCCACGTCGACTACTCAAAGCACTCTCATAATATTCTTAAAAATACTTTAAATACGATCGAGTAAATTTTTCCATCAGTATGGCTGGTAGTTAGTTTTACGGAATTATTCCGATCCGTGTTGCTAAATTAAATTGAATTTAGAACATTCTCTTCAAACGCATTTTATAATTACTTTCAAATCTCGTTAATTTATTTAAACGAGAGCAATAATTTTTGTAAAAACTCGTGGAAGAGATATCAACGCGTGATGCAAAGAATATTTGAATTTAATTCATTAGGTCGAACGAGGTCTGAAATTTTGATTCGAAAGGATATTTGAAAGATCTTTCTTCATCTAAAGGCTAAGCCTTGTCGCTGCCACCATGAACTCCTGTCCTCTGCCATTCTCTTCAACATCTCGTATTTCTCAACTCATTTGAAAGATGATACACAAAAATAAATTTTAATGTACTGAATAACGTGCAGCGAAATTAATCAACACGTATAGCATTTTGTAGCGACTATAAAAACTCGTAGCACTAGTTGGGCTACATTGTAGTTCAACTAGTGTTTTGAGTTTTCTATACGTGTGTATATAAACATTCAAAAATTTCAATGCTGCATTAAAATCTTACCTTAAAAACAATCGACTATTCGTTTAAAATGAGTAAAGCTCAGTTCGTTTTCAGCCACGACGTGGCAATCGAGAATTGCGGAAGAACAAACAAATAGATCTGGCCCATTGTGCGAGTAATTTTTTGTTCTCGTCCTCATAATAATTACCACGTTGGCTCCACCAGAAATGAGAAATATGAAGTGTCCGCAATATATAACAAGATTGGAAAGGTGTACTCCATGTCGGAGTACACCGAGTTTTCAAATGGGTTCTTTGAGGTTTCACAATGTTCTCAATATTTTTCGATCAGATGAGAATTTAACGAAAAGCAAGCGAGGTACGTTGTAAAATACATGCAGGTCTTCATGTAAAGTAGTTGTAATTATTGTCCGATTTTAACCAAAATTGGAATCGGTCAATTAATTTTAACAAAACTCCCAAATACCAAATTTCATCACAATACGTAAAGCGGTTCCCGAGTGGAAACCAAGGACCATTGTAAACTACATGTAGCTTCATGTAAAGTGGTCGTAATTATTGTCCGATTTTACCGAAATTGGAATCGATCGACCAATTTTAGTAAAACTATCCAATACAAAATTTTATGAAAATAGGTCAAACGGTTCCCGAGTTGAAACAGGAATATTGTAAACTACATGTAGGTCTTCATGTAAAATGGTCGTAATTGTTGCTCGATTTTAACCAAAATTGGAATCGGTTGACCGATTTTAGCAAAACTCCCCAATACCAAATTTCATCAAAATACATCACGCGGTTTCCGAGTTGAAACAGGAACATTGTAAAATACATGTAGGTCTTCATGTAAAGTGGTCGTAATTGTTACTCGATTTTAACCAAAATTGGAATCGGTCGACCAATTTTAGCAAAACTACCTAATACTAAATTTCATCAAAATACGCTCAGCGGTTCCCAAGTTGAAACAAAGGAACATTGTAGGTCTTCGTGTAAAGTGGTCATCATTGTTGTCCGATTTTAACCAAAATTGAAATCGGTCGATAAATTTGAGCAAAACTCCCCAATACCAAATTTCATCACAATACGACCAGCGGTTTCCGAGTTTTCACATGCGCACGGACGGACGGACGGAAACGACCTCCCCTATATGCGTTCACTTCGTGCAAAGAACGCATAATAACTACGATCGGTCGGGACAAAAATCTTACAACCGAGGTATACGAAACCATTCGCCGCCACTTTTAAGGCAGTTGGTGAGACTATAATTTTCAGATATGATGAGCCAGCTCACCAATCTTGAGCACTACATGCGAGATGTTCGGCATAACACGCAACCCTCCTTAGTCTTCTGGGCTGGCGGTAAGAACGTGGGACAACGACCCCAACGCGGAACAGCAAATATGTTATGAAACAGCCTCGACCAGCTCGAGGGAGAATGCAAAGCGACCTTGGAAAGATAAAAAAATATTGGTTGGGAACTCGGGTTTGTTTGTATCGCCTCGGCGAGACTCGAAACATAATGGAAGGAACGAAGAGGAAGGAGAGCGTTGCAAATGGACGCTGGAAGGGAATTTGGGGATCGGCCGATGTGGATGGACAAAAGAAAAGCGGCAAAGAGTAAGTAAGTAAGTTTTAGAAAATGGTGATAGAATATTTAGACGCAATAGAATTCTGCGCAATAAGAATTTTTTCCAGTATTTAAATTTCTTTGTTCAAATTTTATTCCATGAAAGTCCATCGATTAATATCTACATTACTTTTAATTACGCGATATAGTTTGCAGCCTTCCGTAATTTGCGAACTTCGAAACTCAGAAAAGGGAAAATATGCCCGAAATTTATTTTTCGTTGGCCCTAAAATTCATAATGACAATAAGAAAATCATTTTTTCCAAGTACTGCTTCAAAATTAACAAATGTTTCAGCCATAGTGTAGCTCTAAATGTGATGAGGTCTGAGGTTAGAGAGAAAACGAAAGTCTGATAATCGATTATCTTAAGGAACTTCGCACCTCCCGCTTTCCATAGCTGTGTGAAAGCATTGAAAATTCAACAGCCCCGCTGCATCTTGGCTTTCTCCTCCGTGCGGAGCACAAGGTTGCACAACACCTCCGCTCCATCAAACGCAAATGAAATATACATGCCCTCAGAATTCTCGGGGGGTTGGCAATGTGCCTACGTCAAAATTGAATGCCACGAAACGACGAAGCGATTCTGATCCTTCGCCCCAACACAAACAGATGGCGATTTTTATATCGATAAAACAAAACTATTTTCCATTGTTGAAGCAAAATTTTCCTTTATTATCACGAGCATCATTTTTCTGATAAACGCATTCAATGGTAACCTTCTCGCACTATACTTTCTTCAAGCATGCAAGCAACCGAGGAGGAAAATGTATTATGTCCATATACTGATTACAAAAAGAGATTAAAATAATTAGTATTATAGGCTTTTGAAGTCAGTCGACATTACTTGTGGTGTTTCTCCCATAGCACACTTTTAGTTATCTGCAATAAAAAAGCTATTGAAGCATGTTGAACTCAAGGGACTGATAACTACGAATTCACAAGAGGAATAAACTTTTGTCGAGCGCACACTGAAAGAATGTCGCTTCTTGGGAATGGAAAACAAATAAATTGAGCGAAAATGAAGCAATTTTTCTCTGTGCATATGTGATAATAAGGGGTAAGAATGAAAGGTTATTGGAACAGTGAAGCACGGAACTTATCCTCCAAAAATAAATCACAGCAATTAATCAAATAACGTAATCGGCCTTTGATCAAAATCGAAACCTGAAAGAAGAAAATCCGTTAATTATTTGCAAGCGTTTATCTTGACAAAGGCCTTGGGAAAAAATCTTCCACATTAATATTTCATGAACCGTTACGGTGTCCGTTACTGCTGTCTGCCGGCGTTTCTTCATTCATTAAAGGCAATTAAGAAAATCTTTAACCCGAACATATTTGAGCGAGACACAGTATCTCATTGTCGCGGAAAAGGCATTTTAAATTTATTTACAGCATCGCATCCGGCCGATTAATCATTGTTAAGTGGTTACTGAGCTTCTTCTCTTAAGCGCATCACAGTGCTGGATAGCGAGCTGTTCATTTTGGGCACTCAAGGAATTGGATAGATCGATCACTGAATTTACCGATTAAGGAAATATTGTTGCAAAAGAGATTATGCAACACGTTCAAAAACAAAGCCGTTTGGATCGCTACCCTTCGGATTCAGCAAAAATTGACGAAGAGAGAAAGTGGAATTTTCCGCTATTAAGACGTAAATAATTGGAGATGAAGTGTTTTTTTGCTATCGAAATCGAATATGAAATAGAAAGAATTAAATATAGATTATAATAATCAAGAGACGATTGAGAGTTTTCTGAGAACATGTTTTAAAACATTAAAATAAAATGAATTCAGCAGAAATGATAAGACAGTTATGGAACAATTAATTTTGAGCTGAGGTCTAGACAAATTACCACTGGAATTCAAGGCAATTCAAGACCGAATTCCCTTTTCGCGTTGCAACATCGCTGTAAACTAATGCGTCGCTTGAGCAACAGTTAATCTGGACATCGCCAGGAAAACCTTACCCTGAATATTGGCTAGCCACGTCTACAATCAGAGACGAACAAACAATAGACGTCCGCTCTTTCGCCTAACGCTCTTAAGGTCAAATCACTTTCGCGACACAAGGAATGGGAGATTTAAAAAAACTCAGCGGATGTCTTGGTGGGTAAATAAAAGATCGACGCAATGCCAAGAAGTCCAGGGAGACGCCCTTAAAATGATTTCGCCTCAGCTTCTCGCGAAATTTTTATCTTCTCGATATCTTTTAAGGAGGTGAGTGTGTGTGTGTGTATGCCGTAGTCACGCCGCTCGAGCACGCTGAGCGATCGTCTGTTTTCTTGGTCGAGCGCGCAACCGCCGTTCTCATGACCCACATATCACAAACTCAAAACATGGGGTTTAGGGCGACGGAGAAGGGAGGGGAAGCGGAGAAGGGGTGGGGATCAGGCGGTGGTGGATGGGAAACGGAGGCGGACAGGAGGGGCCGAGGAGAGAGGGGTTAAGGACGCCGGACGGGGCAGAGGTCAGCCGTATTCCATGTCAGGAGGGGAAGAAATGCATTAGAGTCGGTAGGAGGACAGCGAGGGAGCAAGGGGTGGCACCGGAGAGCTGAGTAGATTTATAAGAGTGGAGTGAAGGAGGAGTGGGACGGCGAAAGGGGTGGAGGATTGGGACGGGAGAGCAATGGTGGAGTAGAGGCGTGGGCGGGTGAAGGGGTGGAGGTCATCTGAACCCCAGTTATCGGCACACGGTGTCGCACGGCGAAAAATTGCGACTTTTCGAGCGACTTCGGATCCAAATGGACGAAGAGATGAGGGATGAAATGGGAGGAGTGCATGGGAGGGTGAATGCATGGGGGGGGGAGTGCACTGGAGGAGGAATGCATGGGAGGGGGAATGCATGCGAGGGAGAGTGCATGCGAGGATGAATGTATGCGAGGGAGAGTGCATGGGAGGGGGAGTGCATGAGAGGTGGAGTGCATTGGAGGGGGAATACATGGGAGGGGGAGTGCATGAGAGGGGGAATGCATGGGAGGGGGAGTGCATTGTAGGGGGAGTGCATGAGAGGGGGAATGCATGGGAGGGAGAGTGCATGGGAGGGGGAGTACACGAGGGACAGTGCATTGGGGGAGTGCATGGGGAGGGCTGCATCCGTTGAAATCGAACCTCTCCTCGTACGGTCGATCCTCCGCCCAGTACGTATCCGTGAACTATGATTCGCGATTTTCATCGGTCCGCTCCGGTGTGCACGACGCGCTTTCGCCGCCAGCCAAGTGCGCGGAATTCCATTTGGAAACGCGCGAAAAAGCGCTCCATCGAGCGCTCTGAATGGCACACCGTCGCCCTCGCGGTGGCGGAGAACACGCAACTCGGCGCTTCGCTAAGAGCGTTCGAGAGCGCGTTTCCACTAAGGGAGGCGAAGTGAGGCACTTCTCTGCGTCCACGCGCGGGAAAAAACCAGAGCATTCGGTGAATGGACCGATAATTGTGTCAATGGAGTAATTTTTAAGCAAATATATTTCTTCTGTACATTCATACATTGGAAGAGCATTCGTGCATTAACAAACATGCCGAGGAAAGAAGACATTTCTACAAGCGATTGCTAAAAATTGTGATAGAGATCGTAATGTTAAGTAAAACTAACACTTGGAAAACGAGAGGCGATTGGATCCGCATTTCACTAGGTCTTCAGAGATGTTTGTTTATAATAGGAAGAATATGTTATGCTATGAAGAAAAATTGTAATTTTAAATACACATGGAAGCGAGTTTTCATGAAGCGCGAGATAAAGCAGACAAAAAAATTGGAAGGATATGTTTTGATAGATTAGAGCGAGCGTGTAATGAAATAAATTCCCAAAAAATGTTCTTACAATGAGACAAGTGAATTAACCAAAGGAAGGAAATGGCCTAAGAGAACGGTAAGGAGTAGGGTATTTTTAAGTAGGAAGGAGAAGATGAAGGGAAATTTTTGAGACGAATAAAAAATTTGGGTATTTACGGAAATGCGAAAAACTGTCAATTGGTATTTATACACGACCAAATATAAACCGATATTACATGGCGACCGTTATTAGAATGTTAGTTGCTGTGAGTTGCGTAGCAATTGGCGGTTGAGGACGGAAGAGCGATTCTGATGTCTACCTGCACGATACTCCAGGTTGTCTTAGCAACAGCGCACTGGAGGATAAAAGAAAAAAGATTAAAGTGCCGGCCAATATAAAGAATCAAACTCAAGGCGTAAGAATAAAATGAAAGAATGCTAACCTCTTCCTTCCCGTTGCTTAGAGTTCTTATGCTTAATAATACTGATTGAATTACTGAAATTGTAAGTTTAAATATGCTAGTGTAAAATAAAAATACCTCGATCAAAATGAACCGTTGAAAGTGTACTCTAAAAATTCAACAGTTTAAGATAGGAAATAGAAGCCTGTAAATTATTAGATATATCGTTAACGGACCGCAGCGCTGCGTCTAATTATTGATCAGAATCTGGGCCTTAGCGATCGACTATGTATTATTCCAGAGCAGTGGTGTACCGGAAGATGTGTAGACCGCCGCCAAAACAAATTTGAAACCACGGGGAGAACTTTAAAGCCCTCGCAAAAAAATGGGTCCTCTTTGGCCATGGGCTTTCCAACCGTGCGGGGGTGTCCGGTACGCCACTGTTCCAGAGGAAAGATGGACAGATTAAATCAGCAGTTTCCAAACTTGATGAAGCCGCGTCCCCCCCCTTGCCTAAGAAAACTGTCCTTGTGTTCCCTTCTATGTAATGCTCAATCAAAGTTCGTAAATATACCTACTGAACCTACAGTTGCCAATAATAAAATCACCTCAAGAAAAACATGGATGCAAACAATAGGTCCTAGCCGCTTAAGGATTAGAATTTGACGGTCGTATATTGAATGTCTCGCTATTAGGGTGGTTAAACAGAATTAATATAAAATATTTTCCCCCTTCATTCCCCGGAGGTGTGCCCCTCAGTTTGAAAATCACTCGATTGAACTATCGACGCCTCTGATACGGCTTAAAAGGGAAATTTTCATCTATATGGTCAGTTAAAAGCAAAATATGAATTGAAGATTACTATGAACCATAGCAATCAATCTCAATATTTAAAAATATATATTAACGTATTCAAACGGTTTACATTTATTTAAATGGGATACACATTAATCCGCAATGGATCAAAAATGTTAACAACAGAGAACGGAAAACGGTAGTATATTTACTTTACGGGGGAGAGAGAAAATTTATGTTAAATAACTATCACCATCTTTTAGAATCCTTATCGCAGCGCATAAGGAGGTCAGCATGAAATAACCCTTATCTCAGACGCTAGCCTCTCGTAACGATGCAGCAGAGATGTTGGTCAAGGTGAAACAAACGCATTTTTGAGTTTGCCAAAGAATTTTTACCTCAGTTTCATTTCATATTTATACACATCTTAAAGATATATGGCGAAAAAGGCGATGCGTGCATAGAATTAGAAATTATGCATTAAATTGTCAAGCGAGCATTTGTTTATTGCTTTAGAAAAAGCGATATTAAAATCATTAACGGAAATTAATCTCTTCGTTTCCTTCGCTGTTTTCGGAAGAAATTTGTGATTTGGAGGTTACACCGAACCAACTCCTGGAAATGAAATTAGATTTGAATGGATTTCTGACGCGGTACTAGTATTGCGTGTATGGGACACTACGGGTTTCTAGTCAGAGAAAATTCCAGAAACAAGGAACTGTGGGAAAAATGCAGTTGGGGCGAGAGGGTGGGGAGACGGTTAGAGGGAAGTTTGGCTGGGCAGGGGAGGCAGAACGGGCAACTAATGAGAGGAGACGCGATTAAGAAAATGGAGGTGGGAACGCCAACACTTGGGAACTCGACCCAGGTTTCAGGAACATTTCCGGGCAACGGAAGTCTGTCAAGGGACGAGCGGCCTTCGACGTGCTATATCCTTCCAGGAGAATGAGACGGGCTGCTTCCCTAGTTTCACAACAGCTCGCATCATGAGGATTTATAGTCTTCATTTACAACTGAGTGAGTAACCTGCAATCGTCCAGGGACGGGTGCCTGATGCCGTTGCGATACAACACTTTACCCAAAGCCAAGATAAGGTCTTTAAGATTATCGAGAACAATGTGACCACGAATATAATTTGTTCCATGTTGACGTAGAAATATAGTCTGCAGAAATTTTTATGCGATACCAGACGTCAAATAAGAGAAGAAAATAAGCGGTTGAGATTGTTGACGAATGTCGCATATTTGTACAATTGAAACTCTCATTTAGTTAAGTCAATGTTGTTACAAAACAATTAAAAAGCCATTTTAATACAACGAAGATGTTATCATTCGGGAGACTCAAACCTCTTACGGTCCATCTTATGAATCGAAATTCTTAAATTATATCTCGGTTTCGAAATTTTTAAATTAATTTCTGCCTCTCGTAGCATAATAAGACGGAGGCAACTTTCCCATTAAAATTATTGCGATTCCATCGCATTGTATGCGCTTCGTCCCGCCTCAACTCTTCCTCATTTACATTTAATACCTTCCTTCCCACCTACGGTACCTTCCGGAAGGGTCCGCTCGATCGTTGATTTCCGTTCAATTAGGCGTGGGAGATGGCGTCATTCGACCCGAGATTTAAGTGGGGAGTGGAGAGGTCGGGAGGGAGGGAGGGATGGGGAGGGAGAGAAGGAGGGGCGGGGAAGGAGAGAGGAAGGGAGGGAAGGGGAGGGAGGGAAGGGGAGGGAGGGAGGGATGGAGAGAAAGAGGGAGAGTGGGAGGGACGGAGGGAGGGAGTAAGCCTGTCGTTTTTCATAGAGGAAAGATAATCATCCTCTTAAAAATATATGCTATGCATATATACATGAGAGGGAGGGAGACAGGAACTCGGACGATTCCGGAATGGGAGTGTTAACTAATCGTTCTGCAGATTTGGAACAGTTAAAACGGTAAGTACGTCAAAAAAATTATTCTATCGTGCCCACAGCGATCACAGGAAACCAATTTTACAAATTCAAATCAATAATTTTCGTCATGGCTATTTGAGATACCTAAGATAAGTACTTATTTTTAAAAATTTCTATATTGCTTATTGTTTTAATCAGTTCCCGAGTATGTAGAGTGGACAATTCTTAAGAAGAAAAATCGGAACGTAACCGGGACAATACGCGATTTTTAGCCGATATGTCCTTTATACGCTATATACATAAATGTGGCGAATATCGGTCATAATTTTGCTCGAAATATAGCAAAGAATATTACAAATTCAAAAATACGTAACAAGTATTATTACAGATTTATCAGTAAATTAATGGCAAAAATATTTTAGGGTCACATTTAATAAAAATTATCGAATAGAAATAAAAAACTTATTTTAATTTCCAATCATTTGAGTGAATCTTTTTTAGTGGAAATTACAATAACTGTTTTATTTATAATATGGAATATTTCCACAAAGTGGAGTCTTCCCAAGTGGATTGTGTTAAAAATTACTGAGAAAATACTATCACGCAATCCTTTTCGAAATTGTCCACAGAAAGAGAGGTATGTGGAAAACCTGCGCATAGTTACTTTAGAAAACCTAAAGAAACGTTTCATATGTATACATGTACATTACAATGGATATAGTCATGAAACATATACCCAATAGGCGGAGACGTTTGTGTCAGAGATCAATAATCTAACTATACAGGCCAAAAAATTGAAACTTGTAGAATGTGGCTTGCATCAAAATATCTTATTTTACCTAAGTTTACTGCGTTGATTTAAAAAATGAAATTTGGTATTTTTAATTTTGCTAAGATGGATCGACCGTTTCCAATTTTGGTTAAAATCGTACAATTACGACCACTTTAAATGGAGACCTACATGTAGTTTACAATGTTCCTCTTTCAACTAGGGAACCGCTTGACCTATTTTGATGAAATTTGGCATTAAGAAGTTTTACTAAGATTTGTCGACTGATTCTAATTTAGGTTAAAATCGGACAATAATAACGACAACTTCACATAAGGACACATGTATTTTACAACGTACCTCGCTAGCTTCTTGTTAAATACTCATTTAAAAAATATTGAGAACATTGTGAAATCCCAAAGAACGTATTTGGAAACTCTTCAGACATGGATTATACCTTTCCAGTCTTGTTTGTATCAAGTAGGATTTTCACACATCGGGAGAATGTAAAACACGTTTTTCCTCGTTTTCTCAATTCTACCTCTTTTAAGGACCATACATGCATTATTGTGTAAAATTTTTGAATAAAATACATTCATATACTTCTGCACCTAAGCTAGTTGTTAGTCCAAAACAGAACACTAATGAATCTTCCTGCGAAAAGTATAGTATAAATTGCTTCTCACGGCTTCTGTACCAAGAAAACGAAGTCTCTGGAGCAAGCAGGTTCTTAGCTTGCAGTCTCGATCCCAGGATCTGTGCCGAATCTTTTGGTAGACCTAAATCCCTCACCAGATCATTTAATTCGCTTTGTGTGAACTTTTGCTGTTCACTCACATTTTCTGGTTGATAAGAGTCTCTGGTGCACTGGTGGTGTAGTGGTTAGCGTGTCGGCTTTCTATTGCAAAGTTCGGGGGTTCAAACCCCTCGAATGAAGGTTTTATTAAAAAAAAAAACTATCATCAGTGCCTGGCAGTAGGCAGCAGTACTGTCAGTATGGTATAGAGCCGAAAACAAATGATGTTGGTTGGGTCTATATCCAATACAGCTGTATGCGTGATCAGGACGATTTGAATGGCTACAGTACTGCGATGTGGAAAGCAAGAGGGAAACTACCACATTACAATCCCTAGTAAAGATTATATGGTTGGACAATATGAGTTCTCTCGAGGTAAAACAATCCGGAGGTAAAATAGTCCCCCAATCGGATCTCCGGGCGGGGACTGCCTTGAGGAAAACATTTGTCGAAAGTAAATTACGAATAGGGACTTGGAACGTAAGAACTATGAGAAAGGCAGGAAAGCTAGAGAACCTGAAAGAAGAAATGAGAAGAAATAGAGTTGACATTATAGGGCTAAGCGAAACTAGATGGGAAGGAGAAGGACAGTTCGACTCGGAAGAATTCACGGTAGTTTATTCTGGAGGAAATAGTGGGGAAAGGGGAGTAGCTCTGGTACTTAGGAAAGATATGATGAAAAGCGTGACAAAGATAATAGCAACGAACGATAGACTGATGGCAATAAAGCTAAAAGCAGTCCCAGTGGACATGCTGATAATCCAGGTATATATGCCAACGTCAGCTCATGACGATGAAGAAATAGATGAGATCTATGAGCAAATTAATGAAATTTACGAAGAAGACGGAAGAGGAAAGGTAAACTGCATAATAATGGGAGATTGGAACAGCATAGTCGGAGAAGGACAGGAAGAAAATGTTGTCGGGCAATACGGACTTGGGAAGAGAAATCGAGGAGGGGAGAAACTCGTAGAATTCTGCATCAATAATGACCTTGTAGTGACTAATACATGGTTCAAAAACCATAAACGAAGGTTATACACATGGAAAAGCCCAGGAGATAGAATGAGATGCCAAATAGATTACATCCTTGTAAAACAAAGATTCAGGAACAGCATAAAGAACGCCAAGGCATTGCAAGGAGCAGACATTGATTCAGATCACAGCCTTCTAATACTTGACATGAGTACAAAGCTCAAACAAATAAGAAAAACGAGAAGAGAAAGACAGACCTGGGACCTAGAAAAACTGAAAGAAAGGCAGGATGTAGTCAGCATGAAGTTGGAAGATAACCTAAGAAAGTTGGAAAACAAACAGAAGACCGTTGATATAGAATGGGATGAAATTAAAACCAGTATCAAGGATACCTTGGATAAAGAGATTGGAAAACAAGAGAAGAAAATCAGAAAACCATGGATCACGAAGGAAATGCTGGAGAAAATGGATGAGAGACGAAAATGGAAAAACGTTAACAGTGAAGAAGGTAGAGCCAACTATAGGCGTATAAACAATGAGTTGAGAAGGGTAACAGAAAAAGCTAGAGAAAATTGGATAAAAGGAAAATGTGATGAAATAGAACAAATGGAGAAGTTAGGACGGTACGATATGATGTACGCTAAGGCACTGGAATTAGAAGATAAGAAGTCTAATGGAATTTGCGGTAAAGGAATTATGAATACGGATGGGAAGATAGTCTCAGAAACAAAGGATGTAGCACAGGTATGGGAAGAATACATTAAAGAATTATACAGCAAACAGGCAGGAGCGGCAAAAATAGAACTGGAAAATGAGGAAAACATTGAAGAAGACAACTTAGGACCAAGTATTATGGAGAGCGAAGTAGAAAAGGCGATAGTGGAACTAAAGAAGGGGAAAGCCACGGGCAGCGATGGAATACCGGCTGAGATACTTCAAGTCATAGGATCAGAAGGACTAAAAGTGATCACGAAATTAATTAATAAGATTTACGACACGGGAGAGTGGCCTCAGGATTTCCTAGAAGTAACAATGATCCCTCTAAAGAAGAAGCCAAAGGCAATGCAGTGTAAAGATTACAGAACTATAATCCTTCTGTCACACACATCGAAGATCATCACGAGGATTCTTAATAAAAGGCTGGAGAAAAAGGCAGAAGAAATAATAGGGGAAGATCAATTCGGTTTCAGAAAAGGACGAGGAACTAGAGATGCTATAGGAGTAGTTAGAATCATATCAGAAAGGGCAATAGAATACAGTCAAGATATCTGCGCATGTTTCGTAGACTGGCAGAAGGCCTTTGATAGAGTAAATTGGATAAAGTTGATGAAGATATTAAAGGATATAGGTATAGACTGGAATGACAGGAGACTGATTAGGAATCTATTTGAGAATCAAGTTGTAAAGGTCAGGTTTGAGAATGTGAACACCTGCGGAATAAATATCGGTAGAGGAGTAAGACAAGGCTGCTGCCTATCGCCAACCCTATTCAATATATATGGAGAAAGTCTAATGCAAGAAGCTTTAGAAGGCACAGGGGATTTCAAAATTGGAGGAAGGATTATAAGAACAGTGAAATACGCAGATGATCAAGTACTTCTAGCAAGAAAGGAAGAGGAGCTACAAAAAATGATAAATAGACTAGTGATAACAGGTAGAAAATACGGTATGGAAATAAATACAGAAAAATCCAAGGTCATTCGAATATCGGGTAAAGAAGAGAATCTGAACATAACTATTGGGGGAAAGCCATTAGAACAAGTTTCAGAATATAAATACCTTGGAAGTATCATAACACGAGAGGCAAAATGTACGGATGAGATCAAAACTAGAATAGGAAAAGCAAAAGCGGCTTTCAGGAGAAAGAAACAACTACTTACAGGGAATATAAGGGAAGATATCCGCAAGAAGTTGATAAAATGCTACGTATGGAGTATAGCATTGTATGGGGCAGACACATGGACGCTAAGGAAAAATGACATCAAATATTTGGAAAGCTTTGAAATGTGGACTTGGAGGAGAATGCTGAAGATAAAATGGACAGATAGGATGAAAAACGATGAAGTGCTACGAAGAATAGGAGAGAAGCGAAAGATTATACAGACTATCAGAAAGAGGAAGGCTAACTGGGTTGGACATTACCTGAGGAGAGAGAGTATGATTAAAGACGTGTTAGAAGGAAAACTAGATGGGAAAAGGGAAAGAGGTAGGAAAAGGTTTCAGCTGATAGACGATTTGAAAGGGAAAGAGAGTTATCAAGATATAAAGAGGACAGCGGAAAATAGGAGTATATGGAGAACCAAGTTTAACCAAGAATAATCACGGACCTGTCTACGGACAGACTACCTATGATGATGATGAAGAGTCTCTGTCATAGCTTATGTTCACATCACATTCCGAACCAATTGAAAAAATTGGACCAAGAGAGTTTGGCGGTATCGGTAAAGGTAGATCAGATCCATGAGCCGCGGGTCTTATGGCAGATTTCCTTTTTATATTTAGTGTTATAGCCTTGCACGTTGGTTAAGCAAAAATAGCAATCTTCGCCACGGCTTTTTGGTGCACACCACACCATCGGAATAGCAAATGGAAGAAACATCTTTTTCGAGTCCATTTCCTCAATTGCTCAACACGTGTGGCAAACTTGATGCGGTGCCCATGGTTTATCCTGATAACCAAGCTTCGTCGCAAAGTATGCACAGCACGCCTTTTTCACAAATTCTGTAATGTTTTGCCGCTTCTTTCTCAACAAAAGTACCACATATATACAGAACCGGTCTGAGCTATTTACACAAACTCTTAACGCCATAATGAATAACAAAAAACAAAGACACAATACAAAACAATGGCGGTGTGAACAAGCAGAAAACAATACTCGGAATGACACGTCCAAGCGTTGCGCCACACTAGCACCACCTATCGTTTTTAGTTTTTGTCAAGTCTAGAATGTTCTTCTGACACGGTAATACTAGATACTTGCATAGCCAGTGGTTTACAACACATACAACTTTTTAAAAAATAATAATATTACTTTGACGATTTCATGTCAAAATATAAAATAGGCTACTACTGTTTGTGCAAACTGTGTGCGTGATAGCGTGCTCAGCGTACTCGAATTACTAAAGGACAGTTAATATTTTTCAAACCCCAAAAACCATGTAGACTTGTGTAATTGATGGTCACATAGTGTGCGAATGCATTTTCAGAGCTGCAAGGCGGTCCTCGTTCAATTCATCGAGACCAAAAATATTTTACCTTTTTCCGTTTCAACACAGACATAATATGATTTCTTATGTGAAATAGGATTAAGTAAAGAAATAATGGTTAAGATCGGCACCATATAGTTCTCTGCGCACTTTTTTATCTGTTACTACACATTTTTCCCCTGCCATCACACCTTATACTATGCTCTTTCCCGTATGCGACAAAATTTCGTAGTTGCAGTAAGTACGTATAAATAATTTGTGTTGCCATTTTAAAAGCGGTCATAGTATTATCATGCAATTCTCATACAGGCGGAGTTATTATTGTTTTCTTCTTCCGAATTAGTGCATTTTTCATTGTTCAATTTCTTCAGATAATCATTCAGTGCTTGGAAAGGAAACTCTTAATTCTATTCACCGAGCAGGACTTTTAGCTGGCCCCGTTTATAAAGTTCACAATTGAAAGGAATTGCTAGTACAGATGTGAAATAATATGTTCATATTTTCATACAAATGCGCGTGTACGGTAACCATTTGTAATACTTAGGCTTGATTCGCAGTTGCATTTTAATTTCGGACACTTCAGTCCAACTATTTTGAAATTTACAGCCTGCCGTTGCTTTTTCATTCAGATATAATCAGTTCGCCGATTTATGCTATCTGTCCTGTCATCAGATCTTCTATACATGTTCTAGTCTTGAAGAGTGGTTCCTTTTGCACCACTCCTGTAAACATAAAAAAATATTATCGCGAAGGTGACAGTTACAAGGAGCTCAACCAAAAAAATTACAAAATTATTTCTGACATTGTATCATATCATCTTGAATTTTAAGTTTTGCGTTTTTTGTTTTAGTTCTTCCACTTCGCTTATCAATCAGGCGAAGGGGAAAAAACATTTAAAAAGATGATATTTCATGGCAATGAAAAATTTAGTGCGTAAATGAATGAATTGTGGGGAGATATCGTCACGCAACAATAAGCTGCGAAAAAATGCCGTGCACACGCGCAAACCCGAATCGTTTTTCCGCTCGTGAGCAAGGGAAAGCAGCGAGACACACGCCGCCTAGTCGCGCACGAGAAACAGGCACGCGGCTCTATTACGGTCGAAATTAATTCTCAAGAAAAAAAAGAGAAACGACTAAAAAGGGTGAGGCTAACAATATCTCCGTGATATATCTCGAGGTCTCCATTTGGAACGCGGATGGAGAACCTATTAAATTTATGGAAAAGGAAGGAGCGATTTTTTCTGGGGCAACGTTAATTTCAGAGGGAAAACTGCCTTTGGACAAAAACTGGTTCCTCTCAAGAATCGCTCGAACTCGCCAGTGTTTAGAGGACGAAGGGCAATTGGAAAAACCAGGCCAACGCAACGGAGAAAAGAGCAACCCCTTCAATAATATAAAACTTTGAATTTTCTTGCGAAAATCTTTAAAATTTTATGCACGTCCGTTTCTCCGCAGGCTTTGTCTGATAATCAGTAAAAACTCATCGAACGGTAATTCCATCATTAAATTTTACAGTAGATAAACGAATTTTCGAATAAATACTTTCAGCGCTTCCTTCTCTCATGACAATAAAACAAAAAAAATTCTATGTAAAGTCGCAAAGGACGGACCGCGAGGTCAATCAAAGTCCCCAGAATCATAAGTTGGAGAAGAAAGAATTGCAAGATGCTAATATTTGTTTATAACATTTTATCGATTTTTATTATGAAATTGGAGTGACTTTTTATCAAGCCGGTCCTACTTGGTCAACGTTGGAGTTGCATGTAGTTCTTATAGCATTTCCTTATGTTACTGGTAAAAGAGGAGAGGTTCACTGAACCAATCAAAGGAATCAATGGAATAACTCAGATCAAGAGGCTCGGATTTAAAAACTGTAATTTTTTTACCTGTATTTGGCCCCTTATTAGTAACACATTCGGCTTTAACGCATCTATTTTTTCACATAAAAAAGAACGCTGCGGTTTAAATCACCAGAAACATATACCATATAAGCAAAGCCCAATATGAGAATGTTAACATATGGATAAATTTCCAAAAAAAATATCGAGATGAAGTTAATTACCTTTCGTTTAAAATGAAAGTTTTGCAGGCCAAAGCAAGGGCACGAGTTTTTTTGTCAGCTCAGTTAACCTTATTCTCGCTATAAATCTTTCTGCATCAGTGTCATACAGTCGTCTACAAATTTTCGTTTCTTTTTTCCCCTCTCGTCCCTCGCGCTAGAATTTCCTCTCTGGGAAACTTCACTGGTGTCGCATAGGACTTCACCGCCGACCCATAAAGGGTGCTGAAGTGACCCGAGCGCTCTCCTTGTGGTCACGCATCGCCTCGCACCCCCCCTCCACTACGCGACTCTCCCACTACGCGACTCTCCCACTACGCGACCCTCCTACGTGCACCCTCCCATTACTCGCTCATTCAGACAGCGGTTTTCCACGTTTTCTATGAGTGTGCAAGGCCGGCGTTTCTCCTCCAAACGAAACCGCGCTCGGGTGTACCGTGCGGACGGCACAATGGCTCCACTTAAAAGAGGAATTCTCACGGTATGTAAGCTCCTTCTCGTGGCGTTATTTCGCTGCCGATCGCGGAAAAGGAGTCGTGGAAACTCCTTGAGTGCTGTGTCACCGTCGAGTGTCACCTTCGGGAAGAAATTCTCGTCGGAAGAATAGGTTAGATTGAGCGGACTGAGCGATTCTCTAGTTGAACTTCGCGACAGCCTCATTGACTCCAAATGCGTGCGCGCGATCATCGCTCGCGCGGAGTGTCAAAAATTGCGGCCAAAATTCGCATATGAGGGCTTATGACGTTTTAATTTGGTCGTCGGATAAAAGATTCCTGCATTGTGCCAATAGTAGGATCGTCGTCCGAAGTCTGCATTTAAAATTTTAAAGAGAAATCAGCATCTATTTACCTTACTTTGAAATGTGACTGACATGTTTAATAAATAAATGACATTACCTTCGTTTTTACAATCCTATGTTTTTTACACAAAGCATCGAACGGTTTGAACTTTGAAAATATTTTATTTCCATTTTAAAACGCAGCAACTCGTTTTACTTTGCTGGGATTTGTTGATTAGAACAAGGAGACTGTTAAGTACTAATGGATAATTTGAAGATAAGATGTTTCCTCTTCTCACCATGAGTACTGCGCTGTACATCAAACAAAAAGATTCCGTGACAGGAACGAATTAATTCGTCCAAATAAATGAATGTAATTTGGTCACTTTAGCTGTTAAGTTTTCCCGTACTACGTAGATATCGGGAAATGTACAAAATATAGGAAATAAAAAAATCGACTGAGTACATTAATTGTTTGTGTAAATGAAATATATATACGTATATATATATATATATATATATATATATATATATATATATATATATAAGCACACTAGAAAAAACTTAACAAAAAGAAGAAGCGAGGAAAAATCTAGGACCCGCAATTCAAATTAATCATTTTATATGAATATGTATAACCAATAGCAGTAACTTGAATAATCCTTGGCATCGTAATTGCCGGAAAAAAAACTTACTATTTTACTAATAATATAAAGCGCTTTCCGTTTCCCTAATAACATAATGCGCTTTCCGCTAATTTATCCACACATGTATTTTTCCAACCCAGCGAATTTTAAGTACTGACTTTTCTTCTTCTCAAGGTCCACATTGCTTCACCAGAGTAAAATGTTGCTGATGTTTGCTTGCAACCGGAAATGGACAACCTTGAAAGAATCTGAGATTAAGCAAAAACAAAAACTGTTAGCTTTTCAATGCTAATGATACAAAAAAGTTCCGGACGTGATTTTCTTAAGCGAGTGCTCAAAACGAAACAAATTTCAACGCCTGACTGCTAATCGAGGTAATCCAAAGAGTCATGGAGATCAAATGTAAAATGACAATAAATTTTGTTCCTTTGATTTTGCCTATCTAGGTATAATATATCATACGGAAGATACTGACAAAACTATGTCGATAAATTCTCCATTTATATGTAACTCACATAAATGAACATTAAGTTGTTAAACATGCCACTCTTATAGCTGAGCGTCGTAAAAACCAATTGTTTTTACTGTTATATTTTTCCCATTACTATTGTGTGCTAGGAATTAGGTTTTATTAATTATATGTTATATTTATAATAACCTTTATGACGTAAGCGGAAAATATTTTACTTCAAACATAAATGATTTTTATAATTTTCCTGACCTTGATTCCAAGTTGTTATATTAAGCAAAGTCACTATTAAAGAGTTGTAATGCATTCATTATTGGCAATCAACTTGAGACCTGTGATCAAAACTATCTCAACGAGGGATCATCTCAGAAGAAAGAGCGACGTATGCTGGCCAATGGGAAAGACCTTCCAAGCAGATTAATTCTGTTATTTCCGTGTGACTGCGAAAATACGAAAAGGGTAACAATCCCTTACCACTAATTTTGATCATCGCCAAAAAAAGCAACAGAGATGTAATTAGAGGGTTGTGGGAAGGTCAGAAATGTGTCGAAGAGCGAGTTTAGTTGAAATAAGGAGATTAAAGTTGATTAAGCTCTCTGTCAGAGCCGTGAAAAAAAGAGCAATAACTAGGCGTGACGGCCTGTTACAGCGCTATAACGGTGGAGCAATGCGACGCAATGGAGAATCTTCGTGTAGCCTCATGGTGTCCTTCCCATCGGCGATTCCACGTCCCTGAGGTACAGGGTAGCATCACGTTAACACTTTGAATTGAAATTTAATTTAGACTTAATTATAAAGTTTTCAAGTAAATATGAACGCCTATAACAATCTCTGTTGCCATCTCTTTGCAAACTGAAAGAAAATTTCAATTTTTGAACTTTTTGCCACCTCGATTAGCCGACCTGTTTCAAATTTCATCAAATTTCCCCCTGTATTTTCCTTCCAAGTTAGCATTCAACGTCGAAAACTCGAAACGGAAGCCAATAAATCTAACTGCACCTCCACTTTTCAAAGCCTCCTCTTGGATTCGTGAAATACAAGGATCTAAGTAAAAGTTCTAAATTACTTTTTGAATAACCATCCTGACGCTCCGCCATATAATAATCGCGTGTGCATCAAAGTAAAGTTTTCTTTCGATGCTCTTTTTTCACATTTTTTATCTTTGGGAGTTGGGAAATGTATTTTCATTCTGCTAGAAACATTTATTTATCGGAAATCATTGTGAATCCACGCATGGGTAGATGAGGGAGCCGGAGACGGAAAAGAAACGGGTTAAGTTCGTAAACATGCCTTGGAAGAGATTGGAACTTCCTCTCTCGGTTGATACGAGTTTTGTCTTCGCGATCGGATTCGCTCAAATTGACGCTCTTTTCGTTGTGTGAGGAGCGCTAACGCGGCGTGACCAACGACGCGGAGATCACGTCTCGTCGCGGAAATTGGAGCGGGGGTGGGGGAAAGGTAGGGGGAGGAGGGAAAGGGATGGGGAAGATAGTAGGATAAAAGGAGTGGGGAAGATAAAAAGTAGGAGGGAAATGGATGGAGGGAAGGTAGGGGGAGGGAAAGGGGTGGAGGGAAGGTAGGGGGAGGATGAAAAGGGGCGGGGGAGGAGGAAAAATGGGTGGGAGAAAGGTAGGGGGAGGAGGGAAAGGGGTGGGGAAGATAGGAGGAGGATAAAAAGAAGTGGGGAAGATAAAAGTAGGAGGGAAATTGATGGGGAGGGAAAGGGGTGGAGGGAAGGTAGGGGGAGGAGGAAAAGGGGCAGGGGATGAGGAAAAATGAGTGGGAGAAAGGTAGGGGGAGGAGGAAAAGGGATTGGGGAGGGGAAGAGAGACAACAAAACGATTCGAACGAGATGGACGCACGCGGTGTGCGTCGCTACACCAATCCGTTCATAGGACAAAAGAAAGACGATCAGCGTAATGGGGAAGGAGAGAAAATGGTACAAGGAAATAGAGAAATGTCGTTAAGGACAGGAAGGAGGGAGAATAGCACGACGAGCGGAGAAAGGACGAAGAGAATAAAGGAAGAAACATAAACGCCAATTAGTAGGGGCGGAGAGTTTTTTTATCGGATGCCGTTTATGCTTCGTGGACCTTTTTCTAAAGGAGACGAACTCAAAGGAATCCCACAGATAATCCCACCTAACAACGCCTCACAACATTCACCGACAGAAAATCCCTTGTGATATTACAAGAGAATGCGAGAGAAAAGTTGGCCAGCATCGTCAGAAATTATTAGAAATTCCCATTCGCCTAAACTCAACTTCCCTTCGCACGCGAGCCTTCCTGCTCGAAATCAACCGGAAGCCTGTAATTAGCATATTCATCGATTGTATCTTAGCCAGGTACACACAGAGCGAACACTGCTCACCAACAGCTCGCGCACATGCTCGTTGAAAAGTGCGCGAGCTGTTGGCGAACAGCTGGTTAGCTGTTGCCGTACAGTTGATGAGCTGCGCAATAGGGCTGCTGGTAAGTTGCTCGCCCTTCAGCGGGGCCCAAGGCTGCAGTCGTCTTGATAAAATTTACGTCGCGACTCAGTGTTCCGTAATTCGTGACGAAGACGCAATTGTTGCCGGTGCAGCTTTTATCCTTATGATACTGCGCGATTTCATTTAATATGCCCACTCTTTCATATTTGTTTTTATAACACTCGTGGTTAGGGTTTCATAAAATCTGGTGACCCTGAAGCAGTTCCGTAAATTATATTATGTTCTCCGCGCTCCAATCTAGTATACATCTCAATAGCCGACATGATGACCGTTCAATAAACACTTCACGTTTAAAAATAATCGTCTCTTTGCCGATCCTCTCGCAACCACAGTCTGGATGTGACTGCTGATGAAGAATGTTGGGCTACGCCGTCCACACTGAAATCATAGTTGCTGTTGACGTACATTCCCTTGGATGTTCCGCTCTTAGAGCGAACACAAGCTAACAGTTGGCCAACTGATGTACGACTGTTCGCAAACACGTCACACTGAACGAATAAACCGTGTTGGCGCACAGTTCGTGCACATTGCTCGCTTTAAGAATACCGACTTATAACACAGAATACCTACTCAGGACCATTCGCTAGAGTGCGTTACTGTAAGAAATTGTAAGATATTTTAAAAGTTTTATTGCGACAATACGAATAGTTGCATACATTTAAACCTCTCTTTTCTGCAGATTGCTGGATCCATGAGACCTGATTTTCTCAAATTCTACTCATTTAGTCATATTTTTTACGTTCGTTCCATTGTCTTATTTTGGATATAGATGTAAATGGCAGCGGCGAAAAATATGCCGCGGCTGGAATTTTTCTAACTTAATAGAAAGCGTTTATTCATGAAAGACATTTTCAGCAGATGATATGGGTTTGTAATGGGGCCAATTGGGAGCTAGAAAAAGTGGAAAATTTGTAAAGAGAAAATTTATAAGTTTATGATTTGGAAGCGTTATCGAAACGACCGGACTTTTAATATTAATCAGAGCGAACAACGTGAATATTTTCGCCCTCTCGGCTTATAAATATCTTTTTAAATGGTCTTTAGCCACCCAACGTGAATATTTTCGCCCTCTCGGCTTATAAATATCTTTTTAAATGGTCTTTAGCCACCCTCATCTCTCTCCGAATCACACCAAACAAAACAAGATGATTCTCGAATTACGTGTTGATAATCGTATGTCAACGTGAGTGACAGGTTGAGGAGAAAGAAAAACGGAAGAGAAAAAAGAGTGAATAGAGGAAGGGAAGCGGGAGCGGAGGGAAAGGAGGAATGGGGGAGAGGGAGTGTGACATAGGACTCGCGAAAGGTCCTTTTCAAGCGTAATACCAGTAAGGGTGGTGCAAAGCGATCTGGATGCCGTGAGGAAACCTTGGCTGTGCGTGGCACACAATGAAAGAGCGAATGAATGGCCGGAATTGCATTTCGCCGGTTGGCGGCAACCACCTCCATTTGGGTCTCCACAAGACCTTCAACGCGCCCTGGAAGCAGTTAAGGGGTCGCGGCGGATTCCGCGAGTTTACCAACTCAGGTCGTCGGCCAAGTAATACGTGACGAAATTTTGGAACGGTAAGGTTTGTACTTCGCGGTATATTCTTGGATCGCTTACCAAACCTCTCGTAGTCATCCGGCGGCATTTCATTCGGACATAATTCCTAGGTTATGATGGTCCATGAACCAGACCTCCCCGAGGACTTCATTCTGAATCCCTCACAGTGTTGATACATATGGAGAGATGCCTTATAACTCCATTTAATATGAAAACTTGTTCATAAGATATTTATTGAGCTCGTCTTATAGTTGAAAACAAACTCAAAAATAAGCAATTAAAAACAAAAATTTTAAAAATAAGAGCTTATATCGGATATCTCCAATGGCTATAAAAAGGTTATGAAAAACGGTCTGTAGGCATCAAATATCCTCACCGACAGCAGACTCTAAAATTACCTGAAATTATTTTAGAACCTACCTTAGGTGAATCACCCCTGCATTACAGAAGAAATGCTCAACTGTTTTTTCTTTGGAGATGATAAGCACTCTTTTCAATTTTGGATTATAAGAGCTTATTTTTAGCCTACTTTCCAGAATGGAAATTGGCTCATAGTTTTGTCGTTGTGTCTGTCTGTCTGTCCGTCCCCCCCTATTAACCTTTGAACCAAGACACCGAGTTTCATGATACTTGGTGGAAATCTCTTGTTACATGTGCCGAGCTCCCGAGGATAGCGAATATTGATGTCCCGGGTTCGATTCCAGGAACTATCCTTCCCATTTGATTTACATGCAGGGTAAATTTCTCTTGCCATTAAAATATCTTAGAATTGTAATATCGGAGCGAGTTTTTTACCATTCTCTGAGGAAAGGAATGAAAATTTTTATTTTTATTGTAGAATTTTTCTTATCGATTGTATTTTTTAGAATTTCGCGTAAACACTGGCGATTTTGCAGTTTTTATCACTCATTACGAGAGTGTTTACATAGCAACAACTATTGTTGGACTCAGATTCGGTAGATTCTAAATGTACGCGCGTTATTTTTGCCGCACAAATACGCGTGATCAATTTAATATTCCGTTCGAATGTATTTGTAGTATTTTATAACGCTCAATTATGAAATTTGGGAACACAAAGAGATACATATCCGCGATGACTATAAGGCTATTAAAGCCAATATAAGTATTAAACAAATTATTAAATGGAAAGAAGGCATCATAAGTTCTGTTTGGATCATCTTGTTAAATACGAAAACTCGTGGTTCTCATTCGTTTCATAGCGAAAGCTATATGAATACGCAAGGGAATTTGTTTTACACTTTCTTCCTTGCTAACTTCAATACCGATGTCTTCTAAATTCAAGTGAAACATTGAAGAAGAGAATCAATTAGAACTCGAATCCTTTCAATTAACCGAGGAGACTAAATAATCGTGACTTTTTTTACCAACAGAGATTAGTCGAATAACACTAATTCGACTTAATTACTGAACAGAGAAACATAAGGATTTGCAATCACGATTTTTAAAGTGCCTACAATACTCACTTCTAAATACAAAAATGTCTGCACAAATCTCTTGTTATTCAGAAATGTTTAATGAAAACCTAATCTGAAAATTCATAAATCCTGGTTTTGAAGGTTTACTTATGGCGACGCTTCGAATGGCGTGGGGGATTATTGGGCCTCCTCCGCCTTATCTGCGTCGCGGTTTAGAAAGGAAAAAAGTTCCTCTTCACCGTGAGAAAAAGGAGATTGGTTTCTGCGCGAGCGATTTGGCACAAAACCCCAAAAGAAATTAAGAATGTTACCTCTTGTGGCTATAATACCACAGATGTGCGCTCGTTATGGCTTTATAGCCATTTGAAGAACTACTTCCTACGTAGAAGAACGACTTGTACTCTCTCGCGTAAATGAACTATGGGTAATACATCACATCGTTGAATCGTTCATGACGACAGGATGTGAAACGCGGTGGCGTTTGTTTAGCGCTAAAATGAAAATAAATGGGTTTTCATTTTGATTTATGGCAAGATATCCTTTAAGCGATTTTAATATTTCACAACAGTCTAGAAGGATTTCCCTTCTTCACATTTTAGCGTATACTTAACTAATGATAAATTCCAAGGAAAAGTAATTAAAGCGGAACGGTTTAGTTTTCAAAAATAATAAATATAGAAAGATATGAAACTGTATTCACCTATAATATTCGCCTATAATATATTTCTCCTTAAAAAAATAAATTCAGACACGAAAAAATTGAACCACCCACTTTCAAAGTGCGAGACGAGCATGCGGATAAAGACAGTCGAGTTCGGTGAAGTCGATTTTTTATCGTTTTCGGTCGTATCGAATCGATTGGAGCGTCGTGGAGAGGATTGAGGGGAACCACATCCGATGCAGGGGGTGACTCATGCAACCTCCGATTATCTCCCCTTCCGGAGAAAGTCCCTCGTTGGAAATGAAAAAATACTGAGCTACGCATGAGAAATGCAAGCAATTGGAACGATATCTATGAAAATCTTATAAAGCAAAGCACGCTAGTTTAGGTTTATATAAAAGAATCGAAGAACGTTCGTAATTTTTATTGCGAAGATTAAACTGCGGCATAATAAGCAATGCCTAAAATTTTCTCGGCCTATCGTAAGGACTTCAAATTTATAAGGTACTCAACGGAAATGTCAAAGGCACGCACGCCCACGCCCACAAATATATTTGAAATTTCTAAGCCCTCAAATTTTAACAGAACAACTCAAGTTTGTTCTGAATGCAAACCCGCGAACTTAGAAACACTTTCCTTTTAAAAAATATAGGGTTTTAGTCGCTGGATTGTTCCGTATTATGCCATCAGATTTGGTTATTGTCTGAGAATGGAAGTGCAGTTTTCGAAAATCTTTTTGGAAAAGCATGGATTTGGGATGAAAAGTGAAAAAGGGTTTGTCATTTTTTTATTCTGATTCAATGGCGCTATTATTTTCAAACGAAACAATGGAAATTTCACCGGAGAGAGTTATACTTCCCTCGTTGAAACTTCAATGGAACGATAATTTCGGAATTGCCAGGCACCATAGAAGGGTGACGAAAGAGGTGATACGCATAATCACCCTCATCTGTGTGGCCTGAAATTAGGACAGGTGCAAAGTATCTTACATTGTGAGCTAAGTTTCAGAAGGCAATGGGATAAAGGGAGATTTGTAACTCATCTGGGATAGTTTATTAATTACTTCGCGACGTTATTTATTGGTTTACACGCTGATATCGAATGATTTAGATAGGCTTTTCTAATCATGTTAATGAAAACTGAATCGTCATGACCGAAGTTAGCATTTTAAATAGACATGAATATGCGTGTAGGTACATCACGTGACGAATTTGATAGTAGCAGCCCTTAGTGATTGTTCAGCGGGTGTGCAAAAAGGTTCAAAATGTCGTCATCAATATAGGGAGAAAACAGTTTCGAGTGGCGAGCAGTATTGAAGTAGACAAATGCTCTATTTAAAGTTTCACTCTCTGCGAAGCGAGGCAACAGGATAAATAAATTGCAAACTCACATTGGTGAGAAGATGCCGTTCATCCCTTGCTGGACGTTCTTCCAGGCCTGCTTCTTCCTGCACGCCAGCGACGCATCCGACGATCCCTCGTCCGCCTCCAGCGTCGCGACGCAGCTCACCCCATCCCTGCCGGGTCTCCATAGACGCCGGCGCCTTCTGCCCAGGCACAGAATCTTGGCGGCGGTGTCACACAGTTCAGAGAAAGCGATCGACTCCGCTCGGCGAGTCGACGACGACGCGTCGCGACGATGTTTTAGCGAGACGAAACGCGCGCTTTGGGATATGTATTCGCGACTCCGGAGTCGTTTACGACGTCGATAAGAGGATTTTCATCGGAGGAGTGGAATGGTTGGACGATTCGTCTCACGAGGGGCGACTGCTGCTCATCGAAATCGGTAATTGCTCGCAGGTCTCGAGGACAGCAGACCGACGGCCATTGGAGTGAGGAACTGGAGCAGAATGTTCGCCAACCGCTTAGTGGACAGAAGACAAATCTTCAGCTTGTCCGGAGGTGGAGCTACTTTGTTAGAGACGAGGGTCGGTCGGTTAATGCCACTCACTTCAACCACGTTAGTTTGTGTATAGTTAATCAAGCGCTTAACTCGTAAGACGAAAAATAAAATGAGCTCATTTATCGGCATAAACGTGAAAGGGCAATATTTGAGCAGTTAACCTTCTGCTAGTTATTTCGTTAGCGGTCGCGCGACTCTGACAATAGGATTGCTTCGGGAAAAGGACTATGGTCGTTACCAAGACGAATGGAATCCTGGTTGAAGCTTACCGGTGCCGGAATTCGCACTTCGACAAATATAGAAAACTTGGTAAAAATTGAATTCAGGATATTTAGCATAGCTTTAAGCCAATGCTAAAACCAAATGCTGCACGTTAGCCATAGGTTTTCATTTCATTAAAGGGCGTCCATTAAGCTTACTTTTACGCCTCTGCCTGCGTCCTGTATGCTTCGATTACTTGAAAGCTTTGCGTTAGTATGGTAAAAATGAATGTATGTAGTTCATAAAGAGAAGCTTATTTTTGTAGCTTATTGACGCTCACTAGACTCTTTTAGTGAGAAAACAGCAAAATGCGTGTGCTACAGATAGTTACCACATACAAAAGCTCTACCGCGAGATTAGTTGTTGCTGAATTAAACTATTATCGCTGCACAAGACATTTGCGTATGTGAGAACGTCACAGACGCGTCAATTAAACCTGGTTTAGTGTATCATAGACTCGGTTTCGCAGGAAAATTTTCACCGAAAAGAACCTGTAAAAGAAAATAAAATCGTTACAATAAAAATAGGAAGTTTCAAATAAAGATTTATTTAATAAAATTTCAAAATTGCGTATTCCTACAACAATACATCCAATTTTGGTCTAAAATTCATTAAGATCAATTTATTGATATATTTGCCCCACTGATCTTGCCAAATATTTCAATAAAACCTAAATGTAAATTAATAATAATTAATAATAATGTAAATTAATATAATATAAAAAAATGGAGAAATGAAACTGATATATAAATAAACATGAATGAATATAAATAAATGGAAAAATAATATCCACAAATGTAAATAACTGTCAATAAATGTAAATATATAAATAAATAGAAACAAATATAAAAGACTATATCTAAATAAATATAAATAAGTATAAATAAACAAAAATAAACGAAAAAACCTGATGTGGCCACCACATGGCTTTTTCCATATCTGTAATATTTCTAAAAATTCCAAATAGGTTACATTATAATAAATATTTTAAGAAAATGAGAAAATTTTAGACTTTAAAATGAACAGAAATAAACTAAAACCATAGGGTTCTGATTTTGGATATAGCCACAAAGCTCCAACAATTAAGAAAAGAAAAAGGAGCGTTACTAAGACGTAACTAAGCGTCAATTGTTAACAGTCGTTGGTAGGAGGCGTGGTGGTGGCAGCTAAAAATATAAGATGTCTCTTAAAGAATGCATTATATGGAAAAATGTTTCAAACAAAAGTTATAGAAAATTAAATTTCCTACAACTTTTATTCCAGTACGTTTACATATAACAAATATTTCAAATAACGGATAAGTGACAAGAGTAAACACCCACTTCCGGTTGACCGATTTTTACCAAAAAATAATCAGTTCTTTTAACTTTTATATAAAATTTCGCGTTGATCGGATTAATAGTTTTTGAGTTAGAGCACCCACAAAAAGTTATCACATGCACAGACATCATCGAGAAAATAGTCAAAACGTGTTCAGGGGACCTCAAAACGTGTATTTCCGTTGAAATCTCCAAATAAATTTTTTCATGAATACAATACTTTCCTCTATACTACGTATACGGAGAAAGCAATAAAATTAAATAATTATAAATAAATACAAATGTGTATATATAAATAAAAATAAATAGATTACACGGGAAAGTTGTTAAAATTCTTCTATAACTTAAAATCTAATTGTGGTTAAGTTCATTCTGTTTTTCTCATTTGAAATTCGTATCTTTTTATTGGAGTTGCAGACACCAGAGATATTACGGATTTTCGTGTCATCCATAAAAAGCAGATAATAGGAAGTACGGTGTATCAACAAGTGACGCAAAACACGCTGGGCGATTAATTTACCTTAGCTCATGAATCAAAATATTGTTACAGTCTTGCGAAAAAATGGAATGTCCCACAAAGTGGCAATTCGTTGAAAAAAGGCAGGATATGCCTCTCGCCTGCCCGTCACAGAAGATATCCTCACAATCGGTGACCGACAATCTTTCGTAGCGTAAACAATAGACAATCACAGGCATCTTACGAAAGCGTAAATTGCTGTGTTTATAATCCAACATAGTCACAGAGCATTTATGTAATTTGAAGTTATTTTTGCTGCCTTAAAAATGAACGCCTGTCACTGTTTTTTTAGGATTGCCATGGAAAAGGATGATTAAAGATTATTTCTTATTACGTGATGAAATTCACGAAAAATATTAGTTTTTTTATTTCTAAATTCAAAATAGAATCTAACAAGTTATGCATCGAGTCATCATATAGCAAGTACACCATTCATTTTGCTAATAAATGAATATTTTTTCGTCGACTGACCGAATTATTATGTATAAATTATGCTAAAAGAAACTACAGATCTGAAAAACAATCTCATCTGTGATTTTATTCTTCGGAAATGCATTTTATGTACGAAATTTATTAACAGAAATAAAAAATCCTCTTCATCAATCGTTTTTAAGTAATTGTGCGGATAATGATTGAACTGAAAAATAATTCATATAGTATTATCATTCATGTTAAATTTAATATACAATTTTAAAATTTGATTTGATGCGATCAAGGATTGACACAAACTTCAGCGCACGTTTACTTAAGGATCCTGATTGCAACCAAAGGCCAATCCAATCTAACAAATTTTTCCATCCGCATTTTCTATGTTAACTCACTAGAATTAACTCAAACTTCCACAAGTTCACAAGCGACCCACAGGAAAAATAGTAAATCTTCACTCGCCTACAAGCACAAATATACGATTTTTCGCATTACCTGACATTACTATCTGTTCATATGAGTAAATATATGTATCTGGATGCTATCACAGATCACACTGCATGCATCTTTCCGGATCGCTATCCGTTGGAAAGCATGAGAATTTCTGGGCCGCAACGTCAAAGTTTCGCAGAAATGGGACGAGCTGTATGATTCTCACCGCTCTACGAAATCCATCGAGCACGGACGTGTGAAACTGGCCTAATTTCGGCGTTGAGTAATAGCCCTCGGTCGCGATCGAGACTTTTGGCTCTCGGAAAGAGAGAGTCTTTTCTGTTCTCCATTCATCGACCGCAGAACCTTGCGATTAATTCCACATGGCACTTGCGGTTCGAAACCCTCCACCGTAAAAGCCGGTTCGTTCCCGCGTATGTCATCACATGATGCAACGAGCGGTGGCCATTCCTGCCAATTCGTTTTCCATCTTCCGCGGATTAAACCGGAGAACTGTGAATGCATCCCTTGCATGGGATGGTAGAATTTTTACCAACACGAAAAGTGGAATTTTTCATTGGCAATGACAAGAGTACTTAAGTTGAAATCTGCATACGTAATCCATGCAGGATTCCGTACTCCTGCACGAACGCTCTTACTTTCAAGCCAATTTCACCATTTCAAACAGACGTTCACGCGACAAACCGTCACTAATCATTTCGCGAGCAAATGTGTGACGTCAGCATCCTTACTTTGCGATCTTACAGTTCAGTTCGAGTAAGGACCTCGGAAATGGATCCTTAGAAATTATTTTTAACTCGACTCATTGCTAAAATTCTAAATACCTCTTTGTAAGTTTTCCATCCACTTCCGGCGTTGAGTGTACTGAAGTGAACAAGCAAATAAAATAGCAAACAGTTCATCGCTGGTTTGCCTCAGGTGGGACATTTCATTCATTGTATACTTAGAAGCAGATGTAATTGACATTTAATTGATCCTAGACACAACTGATGCGTTGCAAATGCACACACACGCACGCTCACACACAAACATATGAATAATGGAAGCCTTGGTATAACTCAAAACAACAAATCGTAATTAGTAATCTCGCTGACTGACAAGAGTTTTCTTCGCATGTGGATCATTGAAATAGAGTCAATGTCAATAATGTACTATGGCAAAGAACTAAAAATTCAGAATATTTGATTCAACGCAGATTATTGGTTATTTCTTCATCCGAGTTTGTGTCAGCGGATGAAGCGCGAAATTATCGCTATAAAATCATCATAACTTCGCCAAATATCTAACAATCCATGCAACTATACGGCATTATACATATTTTTTATAAGAACAACCGAACAAATACAACCTCTATACGTGCGTTGCTGGAAAAGTGTAAAACAAAACGGTGAGATATGCGCCCTCCACAACAATGTATTAAGTTAAATACGAGCGTCGCCTTGAGTTCAACATGTAGTTACATTGTATTCGGCATTGCTTCCTTTCCCATAATCTCCGAGTCGAACCGAAATATTTTATGCTTTTTATTGCTGCAATTGGAGGGATGAGTGTACAGTAATTTGAAATCGACGTATGCTGCAAAGGCTTTTTAATTCAAGTTGTACCCAAAACAACCATAAAATGTGGGAGGTAACCAGTTGAAATATACATATAAGACATCGATAACAAAATGATTATTTCCATTAAAGACTCACCTAACTTTGCAATTTAAAAAGTTGTTATCCTGCAAATAGCAAATGGCTGTGACGTAATTACGTGTCATTGTCTTTGGGAAACAATAAAGGTGAAATACTTCTTTAGCCAAACAATTAGAGGGTTACAATACCCAATGCATTTCGCCCACAAGGTGGGCATCGTCAGGGGTAAAACCTGTTTCAACGGAAAGTATTAAGAAGACGACCGAGAAACAAGTGAAGCGCGGAAATTATAGAGTAAGTAATTATAGAGTAAGTGAATAAAATAATATCTAAATGAGTATTTAAAAGTCAATAAATAATGTAGAGCAGGATGTGCCACCGAACCTATCAAATTGTATGTATATTTTCAATTTATAGGTAAATAATCTTTACAATAATGGTATATAGTTTGCAGTTTATCATAAGATATATATAAGATTTCAAGTGATTTCGTTGCTCAACCAAATATGCAGTAAGAGAAATTGGGTGACTAGAATGGGAATGAATTAATGATTTTTCCAGCTGAAAAATTTTATGAAGAAGAACTCGTCGTATCACGCTCATCAAAAATTAAGAAGAGCAAATGATAAGTATTCTTCATTAGTTAAAAAGAAAATATAAATTTATCCTGAGCCTAGTTTTTAGAGATACATATTGAAATTCTACAAACGTTTCCATGGACGGAGGCGCTGTGTCCGAAAATTTTCGTCCAATTGATGCGAAATTTTTCAAAATCAATCAAACATTCACTTTGGCAAATAGTCGTATGAGGAGTAATTGAGAATTGGTTAGGGATGAAATTAATTGGCGCAAAAAATACTAGTGTGCTGAGTCGGTTAACTTTTTTACGACCTCAGGTAGATCCCATTTCTTTTGAGCCTATTAATGAAAGTGCTTGCGGGAAACATTTACCAAATTCGTATATCTAAAAGAATTCCTGCAAATGCCAACCAAACCACAATCAAAGACGTCCTAGTGGTCTCAGGCACGATGCACAACTCCGTTTTTTTATTTGAACAATGAGGACTGCACTTTTGATTTAATTGTAAAGTACAAAAAAATAATCATGAAAACGATACCGGACATCAGATATATCAATTAACAAGACCGGAGTTCGACTTTCCTGCTACTTTCGAGATAACTTCCTGATCTATCAAGGACATTTAACGTTTCGCACCAAACGCATATACTTGCAGGAAAATGTATATAAGATAACATGAAATTTCCCTGTAGAATGTTAATTTCGTGATTAAAATTCACAATGAAAGTGAAGTTACCTCGATAGATTAATGTGAAAACCATGCTAGCGCTAACATATGACACACAAATAGGAAAAATGTTGAAGGATCCACGTTTGGGACCGTGGTTTGATCGAGAGGGCTACGGAGGTTTATCGATTATCGATTTGCGTAATAATGGAATTGTTTATGAATTTCTCATGAAGGGTGTTCTTGACAGTGAAGCAGTCTGCAAAATGTAATGGAAATACCTTGAAAACGTTGTCAGTAGGCTTAAGCCGGTTTTGGGACTCCGTATTAGCATTACTGTAATTTAAATAATTCTTACTAAAAGGATGTATATAATTTTGGAACAATATAAAAATTTTATTGTTTTAACAGCTTACAAGTCTTTTGTCATTTTCGGTTTGAAGTTTTGGAGGCCCAAAATCAGGGTCCTTAGCTCGTGCCTTTGGTACCCAGCGATAAATCCTTCACTGATGTTAGCAGCTACGGTGAAAATGATTTAGCCATACACATATTTGTCATGTATTGTTGTATCGATTATAGTATTATACAACTTATTTACGTTTAAGTAGGTTTTCTTTGTCGCTAAATATAAATTTCCCACATCAATTGAAATCGTACATTTTTAGCAATGCAAACAATTGACAATGGTCTGTTGTGATCTACGCCTTTTGACCATTTCTCGAAAAAGAAAACACTCAACTAACAATATTCCTCAACAACAACTATCCCTCTTTAAGTTACTATTCAACACGAAAAATATAAGCGGTACGAGCGATAATCAGTTGCTTGCGGATAGTCAATTAAATAAAATTACTATCAGGAACTTAAAATTTAGCAGGCTAAAAATCCGTTTTTGAGCAATGGGACTTGCAGGAAGTTTTGAAAACGGCGGTTCTCTTCAGTAATAGCTACTCGAAGCATAAAATAAAATAACCAAGACTAATTTGGTAAGTAAATTTTGCTCTGCGACAAACAACAGACAACTTGATCATCTTCGTGACGAGAAAATATCAATTGCAATCGTAAAAAACGCTGTTTCTCCAAAGAAGATCAACTTCACAATAAATTGCTGCGACAAATAAGCCGAAACCACGGAACAACACGTTCCATTAACTTGAGATTTCAAATACAACACGCGCTGTTACACTGGAGAGGAATCATAGTATCGCCAATAAGAGCAATCACTAAGGAGAAAAAAATAACCGATATGTATCTTTGGGGTTGTCAAGCCCCCGCACAAACCACCAAGTCAAAATAAAAGAATGTTCAAAACGTACCATGCGCTTTCGTGTACTGTTCCGTCCCTGGATTTCGGGCAGCGCACACGCAACACGAGAGAGAACTCCACTAACCTCAAGCGGCAACGAACCGGCCTCGTGCACGCCAGAGCACAGACTGAGGGGCACAGCTCGGGGGCAGGCAGAGCGAAGCGGCAGGGGAGGAAAGAGGGGGGGGTCACCCGGAGCCGGAGGATGGGCTGACTGGAAGGGGTGAAGGAAAAAGGGCCGACTGTTTTATGAAGTGTTTGAAGAAGAGGCGTGGGAACATTGTTAAATGGCTTCTATATAAACTTCACTCTCTCTCTCTCACACCGACGTATTTTCGGATGCGCACTCCGCTCTCTGAAGTTTGATAAAATTCTCAATTTTGGCTTAGCATCAGGCCATCCGAGAGACTCAGAAAGACCCGGGCTACTTCCAGATTTTGAGGCCCCTCAACGTATTAAAAATTTTTTAAATTCCCATAAGGAAGCGTTTACTCATTACGTAACCCACTTTGGTGATCGGGGTTCACTGAATGGTTACAGAATGTTACATTGGGGTTAGGGGGTTCAAGGTTACACTATATGGAACTTTTTCATAAAATCTTCTGACCTCTTAAATAAAAAATATAATCCAAAAAAATGTTTCGCTTACAGTGCTTTCTACCCAGCCAATAATGCAGACCACAATGAAATGACCCTCTAGAGAACATTTAAAAAAAAAGTGAGTGCAAAATGAAAAATTCTGTGCGTTAGATAATCAAGAGGAGAGAGGGGGATCTAATTGAGGGTTATGCAGGATTATATCAGTTATCAAAAACTGGTGAAGTTGGGTTATGTAATACTTGAATGTCCTGCAAGAACGAAGTAAGAACATCATATTTTATATTAATTTTTTGCATGTCCTATTCAACATTCATTGTTGATATTTCGATGGATAATAAGATAAATAAATATACAAGCTATTAAATTATTTGAATAATTTTTAATTTAAGAAATGCTTTTCTAGCTTTTGTTTATGCAAATTTATTAATTATTAATGAAAAGTCTAAGTTACATGCAATGTCATAGTTTATGCTAAGCATTGCATGCCCAACCAATTGCTCTTACCCCATTACTGAATGGTAGTAATTCTTAATCTGCTTTAGTAAGCTGAAAGTATATTTGCACGAAGCCACTGATGCAGGCAAACTAAGGAAAATACCCAATGCAATTGTGATATTAGGAAACACCCCAGAAATCCCAAATTCAAGTATTTCTTGTAGCAATTCCTTTGGCTTACAATCCAACTTAAAGTTCACAGAACATATTCACTTGAGGAAGATGATTTCTTCACTGAAATCCTTTGAGATTTCCTTTTTGTACTTTTGCTGAAATTATTCCACCACATAATGCAGACCCTCATTACTTAGTCTGTTGAACTGCCAAAGAATGCACAAATTAGTCGCAGTAACTCAAATTAACATTTAAGACCCGATTGAATAGAGTCAATAATAACAAAGAAGGAATTGATCTTATAGTGCTGCTCAGTATCAAATTTAGAAGATAACATGTTGAAAATAGAATTTTGAGACTATGGTGTACAGAATGGAATTAAAATAAAAACTCCTGAACCGTAAAATAATCTAGATGAGCCCACACACATCAATAAGAAAAGAAAATAGAAAGAAATTAAAATGATACAAGTTTGCAGGACGATTGCCTACAGGGACCTGTTGTCGTAAACTAGCCTAAAGGAAAGGAAAAGCACACACACATGCACAATCGCTCGGAAAACTCTGGAAAAACTCGCTAAGTACTTGTATCATTTAAACTTTTTTCCATTTTCTCTTCTTATTGACATGTGTGCTCATCTGGATTATTTTATGGTTCAGAAGTTTTTACTTTAATTGCAATGTAACTTGTGACTGGTGGAGAAATCAGCTGGAATGACAATATTCTGGGCTGCTAATTTGGACTCCACAAGTATCACATTCCATTGCTCACAAATTTGTTGAATGTCATTGATAAGACATTCAATATTATCCCTCTCAACACCAAGTGTAGCATCACACGCCTAAATTACTGGATTAGTTTGATGAATCAGTGAAAGAAGTTTTGTCCACAAAGTTCACATTAGAATAAATTCAAATTTGGACATATATTTCTGAATAGACTGAAGCTCAGCTCGAGCCTGTGCTGTGAGATTGAGACCTTTGAGCTCATTTATAGCCTTTCTCACTGAATTCATATACTGCTGAATTGGTTTAACACCATCAATCCTTGCAGACTACCTAGTTTTGGAAATACTATGCAGTGTAACAGGAAGATGTTGCTTCAGAACTTCCCACATTTGTCTATTGCTTCTGAAGATATTGTACATTTGCTGAGCAGTTTCGAAGTATGCAATTGCCTCATTGCATGATTAAGTGCAGTCGACACCTATTAGATTTAATGTGAAGTTACCACAGCTGAAGAAAATACAGTTTGAATAATGCTCGGTCATAACTGCTTGTACACCTTTGTCAGCCATATTTGATACATTGTCATAGGCTTTGCAATTGCATGCTTTAAAATCTATCTTTAAACCTTCTTGGGAAGGATATTACATGGCAGAGAGCTGCTTAATGACAAGCAGCACATTTATTGAAGCCTCCTTCCTCACGTTCCATACTCCTCCTATGTTTCATGAAGGAAGATGATAGATAACAGGGCACATTTCCCATTATAAATGGAGAGAATGACCGCAAAGAAAATTGGAGGTGGTTAGGCTAGCATGCTTTGATTTTGAAGCAATGTCCTAGGAGTAGGCTTCATGGGCGGCAAGTATGACTGAGGAAGAAGGGAGAATATTTGAGCGAGGGGAATTCCTGTCTTCAGCTTTTTGGAAAAGAAGAGGAACATAAGGTTTTAGGCTAAAATCGACATTTGGTGAGGCCCTCTTTTCGATGAGGCCTCCAGTTTCTGCCTCATGCACTTGTGCAAAAATCTGCTCCTGAACAAGTGCCAAAATTTGAGGCCCCGTTGAGCTTGAGGCCCGGGCCAAATGGCCCTCCTGGCCCCCCTCTCATAGGGCCTGCTTAGCATTGCATAAATGTCTTTTGCTCTGCCATGTATAACAGCTGTTCGTGTATATTTTATAATTACAATTTATGAATTATCAAAACCTAGGTCTAGGGGAGGGGGAAGTGGTGAAATCAACTTTTAATCAATCAAGTTAGCAAACAACTTTTCCCAGCCTCGGCAGAAACATGTCCATATTTCGCGAGTGTGTTATAAAATGAACTTACAAAGTTGAGAAATGTTCATAAATAATAGTGAAATGGGCCAAAAGTTTCTTTTAGCAATGACATTATAATTTTAATAACAGGAATTTTATATTCAAGAGACATATTTCGGCCTCTCCTAAATCAACTATTAATTTGAAAACTCTGTAGAAATGATGAATACTTTCATCCATGAATGTCATATTAGTTTGAGGAAAACTGATGATTCATTAAAACGTCCATCGAAAGAGGGCTTCAAAGCCTCCATTTTTCTCCATAAGTTCTACATTAATAGGTTCTGCCCCAACTCCTGCCCTACTTAGGTATGCATTCATGTTATCTGCTCAGATGACTTTACGAATGCAACAGAACTGCTGAATTCTGTTCTGAATATTATGTTATCTTCTTAGTATTTCTGGAAAAATGATGTAAATTTCTCAATTGCTGATGGCGTAATCTTGCGGAATAATTCCATAATATGAAATGACAACACTGTAATCTCATATTAATGTCAATTTCTTATTTTTGGCTTGACAAACGCTAATGAAGGACTCACAGATAATAGAAACATCAGAGGGTGTTAAATAATGCCACCAAGATGATAAAAAGGAAGGAATTTCCTGGGGTTTGATCACAAATGAATTCATTTACTATTATCCTTAAATTCAAAAACATTCTTCCTCGCTTCTTACACATGATCAATCAACCCTTTTAGTATTTGTATAAAGGCATTTACGAGTTTCAATAGTTACATGGAAATATATAGTATAATTAAAATGAACCATGTATTTTAAGTACACATTTTACATACTTTGTTACTGAATATTGATGATGTAAATTTGTAAACAATTTATGGAATGGGATCTCTAATACAGAAAATGAATCCAGTCTCTCTCAGCCAAAAAGTTCCTAGCCCAATCAGTTTGGCACTTTTGGCAGTATTTTTGACTATTTTTTTAACCCTTTCAGTCATATAACCAGCCTCCCAACTTTGGAGAGGGGGGCAATATGAATTGTTGAGACCCTCTTAAACCAAATATATATAATACTAGCTGAAATTACCCAGCCTTGCTCGGGTTTTTAAGTCAAAACAAAAAATATTGAGGAAGATTTGAGAATAAAACCAATTAATGAAATCAGGTTAATTTTTATTGTAGTGAATAATGGTACGCAAATTTTCTTGTCTTCCAATCTTCTGCCCAAATAAATAAATTTTTCCTGCATCCTTTATTGATAAATTTGGTGATTATTTTTTTATCAAATAATCATAATAAACAATCAATGGAATCACTTTTAAAATACAGTTATTTCACTCAAATTAAGTTTCAGTGGAAGAAACTGCATGATATTAGGTGGTCATGAATCTCAAAAACATTTAAAACTTGGGCAGGAATTGAAAGCTCTAGGGATGCAACCGGTGGAAACACGTTTGAAGATATATTCAAATTTATCTTACCCATACGTTATCCGATGCAAAGGCTGATTTTGTGGATCTAATTTCTCATGTGAATATTTTAAAGTCAAACCTACAAAACAAAATGAGTTCCCGGACTGTGAATTCCATTTAGGCAATTAAAAGTATGTTAGTATGACATTGAAAGCGTTTTTTTAATGTAATAAGTTAAATTGGCTTAATTGATGTATACAAATGTTTAGTTGAAAGGAAAGCAAAATGTACATATAGATGTTCAAGGGAGGAAGAGGTAACGGTTATAAATGTTGTTCTAAATTAAAGAATTGTTATAGAAGTTTTCTTATTTTACCTTCTGAGATATCTTTCACTTTGTTCATTTTCAATGTTAATGAAAAACCTATTTCGCTGTCTACTAAGTATAGAGAATATGCAGAATTAGGGATTGCAATCCCATAAAAATTTTTCGATTTCGGGATACGGATTTTCCAATCCTGGGATTCTGAGATCCCGGGATTGGTTTTTATTACAATGGTACATAAAAATAAGTAACAAAATTCCTGATGCAAAAAAGCGAATAGTTATTTATGCCTTTAATACATTGCATTTTTTCTGCATTAAGCGAAATAAAAAAGAAATGGTGAATGTGTAAATGTAATGCATGAGTGAGTAAAAACAAAACTCTTATGTTAGAAACCTTAATATACCAACCTCAGTACAATGTACTCCATAGGCAAAACAGGAAACACATGCACACACATGCCAAAGTACATAAAAATGATGGTTTAATTTTAACTAAACTTTAATCATTGGATTTTTTTTATGAAATTGTAACATTTGTAGCAGAATCGTTGATAATAAGGCAAAATAATGGTTCTTTGTGAAAAAAAAACATTATTAATTGAACCCCAACTCATATTTCAAAGAGATTTAAACATATTTGAAATATGCTCTTAAAAAGCAGAGTGCGCCTAATGTTTTATCACTCATTTTTTATCTGTACTTTGTGCAAAATATGTCAGCAGATGAAAATGCCCTTTCAATCCTACGTTTGTTGGAGGAATAGAAAGCAACTGTTCATAAAGGAAGTGTAATTTTTCACCTCTACATCCACTTTAACAGAAGAGATTCAGCTAACTTGTGATTGCTGTTGTCAGTTCAGTGGAAGCTGTACTTGTATTACATCAGTATCAGACGTTGATGTCTGGTCAGATGATGTCATATCACATGCAAAATTGGTCGTAAAAATAAAAAATTGTTTAAAGTACTAAGTGTGTATTTAACCCTGGATGTGTAACATGGTAAATGTGATACTCTATGACTAAAGTGGGGTGTTAGACACTCCAGCCTAAATTTTACTTTAAAATAAAGGTTTTGCCAAATTTCTTATTATAGGATAAAAATGTGCTTCTTGATGAACGAAAATTTATAATTAACAATGGGAAAAAGATTTAATTTATTTATAAAAAATTATAAAACGAAAAGGAACATCATTTTCACAAAAAATATTTTTAGTCCATACTGTTACACTCAACACATGAAAAAACAATATGCCCCAAACAAATAAACTTGAAACAATGTTTTCGAATCAATTTCGTCTTTTTGGGCACAGCTGGCATCATTTCTGGGAAGTACTGCTCGGTGCTCTTGTAAATGCGCTATGTTAGCTTGCAGCTGCCTTGACAGATTGAACTCATAAAGCCTAAAAATATATCTCTAGATTATAACTCTCGATTTAGTGGAGTGAATGAAAATGTATTATGTACATATCTTCTTGATTGTCTTCCTCTAAATCATCTTCCTTATCTGTTGTAGGGAATGAATCTTTCTCTTGTTGTCGCCAAAATTCCTCGGCAGTCAACTAACCTCTCCTACAGTCCACTTTTTATCACTCATTTTTTCAAGATGCACAATAAATGAAAATCTTACGGAATGAGTAATGTGGGGTGTACGACACCCCAGCACCCTGAAAAAATATAGAAGGGAACAGACTAAACATGAATGAGTCTCACTGCAGACTAGTCTCATATTAACTAGAAAATACAAGAATAACAGAAGCTGCCAAGGTGAATAATCACAACACTGCAATAAAACTTTATTCACGTGGGGTGAGTTACACCCCACATTGCTCATCCAGGGTTAATATGAATAGCATCCAACAGTTACCTAACTTGAACCATTTATGACTGCTGGAAATACATCAGAAGGCATAAAATATATGAGAAAACTTTCCTGTATGTAAAATTTCTGATAAATTAACATAGAAACCCAAATCCCAAAATCCCGGGATTTTCATGCTACTAATCCTAGGATTTTGGGACTGTAATTTTGGGTGGGATCCCGGGATTTGGGATCCCGTGATTGCAATCACTATGCAGAATACATAAAAAGTTTTTAGAGAATGAAAGCACTTAAAATTGCACATTAAAACTGTCTTTCACTTACCTTTTGAAATAATTAGCCAGATTTATAATTTTTTTGGTGATTGCCCTTCTTTGAATAATCTTAGCGTTTCTTTCTTCCCTACTTTAGTTTATATTAGATTTATATTATTTCTTTTAGTTAATATTAGGTATTGTTTATAATGGGTGTCAAGTAGTTTGTTATTCCAACAATACACTCATTCACATGTTATTTAAATGGGATAAATTAAAAGAGAAAAACATTTAAAAAATAAAAAATGTAGTCCAAATCACTTTTAAAACCCTCCCATTTTGCTTAAATTTTTATTGCAGTTAAAATGGCACCTTTATCTTGCTTCTATATTCTGTAGTTGTTGTGTTATAAATACACAAACAAACAAATTCTTCAAAATATTTATGGTCATCATCATCATCATGAGGTGTTCTGCCTCTAGGCAGGTCCCTGGCACCAGCGTTGTCTCCACTCATTTCTGTTCCTTGCCATTTCTTTCATTTCCTGATACCCTCCCCTTTCTTTCAGATCATCAAACATTTTTATTCTTCTACGTCCCCTTTTCCTTTCACCTTCTACTGATCCTTCCAACACCATCAATAGTAAACCTTCTCCTCTCAAGATATGCCCTAACCAGTTACTTTTCCTCCTCTGAATTGTTTCGAGTAATCTTCTCTTCTCATTCACCCTTGTTAGTATTGCTTCATTCCTTATCCTATAAGAAAGAAAGAAAGAAAGACTAGAGGCATTTGAAATGTGGGTGTGGAGGCGGATGGAGAAGGTTAAGTGGACAGATAGGATAATATTTATGGTAGAGATTCATTTTTTAATTTTGAAGAATTAGTATCAAGAAGCTATATATTTTAGATATCCAGTACCTAAGAAACCACCCAACAATCAGTGAGAGTAATTATTGGTAGTATAGTAAACTTATTTCTGAATAATGGGAAATTTTGATGTTAAATTTTATGCATGCAGGCACATGTTGGGCTATAAGTATTTCTGGAAAATGGTAGAAAAATTCTTCCTTGATTTGGAATAAGGTCATTGTTTTGAACTGGCCATCAGGTAAGGTGTAGTTGGGTTTTCAAGGAGGATAGCTGTTGGGGAAGGTTGATACCAGCATGGCTAGCAAGCCTCAATGAGAGAGGGAGATAAATACTTGATTCTTAAAGAGAAGTAATAGTCTGCCTCAGTATTTCACTATTAGAATATCCATGCAGAGAGCAGAAGAACTACATCTGATTATCTGTCAAGGCATAATTTTTCTCCTGCTTTCCATACTTATTTCTTCATGTTAATTGGAAAAATAATGAATTTTGAACAAATCAATTAAAAAATCTGATGTGGCCACCACATGACTTTCTCCATATCTGTAATATTTATAAAAATTCCAAATAAGTTATATAATAATAAATATTTTAAGAAACTGCGAGAAAATTTTAGACTTTACAAAGAACAGAAATAAACTCAAACCATAGGCTTCTGATATTGGATATAGCCACAAAGTTCCAACAATTAAGAAAATAAAAAGGAGCGTTACTAAGATGTAACTAAGTGGGTGTTTACTCTTGTCACTTATCCATTATTTTAAAATATTTGCTCTAATATTTGATATATATATATATATATATATATATATATATATATATATATATATATATATATATATATAAATGGGAAGAATACATTAAGGAATTATACGGCAAACAGGCAGGAGAGGGGAAAATAGAACTGGAAAATGAGAAAAACATTGAAGAAGACAACTTAGGACCAAGTATTATGGAGAGCGAAGTAGAAAAGGCGATAGTGGAACTAAAGAAGGGGAAAGCCACGGGCAGCGATGGAATACCGGCTGAGATACTTAAAGTCATAGGATCAGAAGGACTAAAAGCGATCACGAAATTAATTAATAAGATTTACGACACGGGAGAATGGCCTCAGGATTTCCTAGAAGTAACAATGATCCCTCTAAAGAAGAAGCCAAAGGCAATGCAGTGTAAAGATTACAGAACTATAAGCCTTCTGTCACACACATCGAAGATCATCACGAGGATTCTTAATAAAAGGCTGGAGAAAAAGACAGAAGAAATAATAGGGGAAGATCAATTCGGTTTCAGAAAAGGACGAGGAACTAGAGATGCTATAGGAGTAGTTAGAATCATATCAGAAAGGGCAATAGAATACAGTCAAGATATCTGCGCATGTTTCGTAGACTGGCAGAAGGCCTTTGATAGAGTAAATTGGGTAAAGTTGATGAAGATATTAAAGGATATAGGTGTAGACTGGAAAGACAGGAGATTGATTAGGAATCTATATGAGAATCAAGTTGTAAAGGTTAGGTTTGAGAATGTGGACACCTGCGGAATAAATATCGGTAGAGGAGTAAGACAAGGCTGCTGCCTATCGCCAACCCTATTCAATATATATGGAGAAAGTCTAATGCAAGAAGCTTTAGAAGGCACAGGGGATTTCAAAATTGGAGGAAGGATTATAAGAACAGTAAAATACGCAGATGATCAAGTACTTCTAGCAAGAAAGGAAGAGGAACTACAAAAAATGATAAATAGACTAGTGATAACAGGTAGAAAATACGGTATGGAAATAAATACAGAAAAATCCAAGGTCATTCGAATATCGGGTAAAGAAGAGAATCTGAACATAACTATTGGGGGAAAGCCATTAGAACAAGTTTCAGAATATAAATACCTTGGAAGTATCATAACACGAGAGGCAAAATGTACGGATGAGATCAAAACTAGAATAGGAAAAGCAAAAGCGGCTTTCAGGAGAAAGAAACAACTACTTACAGGGAATATAAGGGAAGATATCCGCAAGAAGTTGATAAAATGCTACGTATGGAGTATAGCATTGTATGGGGCAGAAACATGGACGCTAAGGAAAAATGACATCAAATACTTGGAAAGCTTTGAAATGTGGACTTGGAGGAGAATGCTGAAGATAAAATGGACAGATAGGATGAAAAACGATGAAGTGCTACGAAGAATAGGAGAGAAGCGAATGATTATACAGACTATCAGAAAGAGGAAGGCTAACTGGGTTGGACATTACATGAGGAGAGAGAGTATGATTAAAGATGTGTTAGAAGGAAAACTAGATGGGAAAAGGGAAAGAGGTAGGAAAAGGTATCAGCTGATAGACGATTTGAAAGGGAAAGAGAGTTATCAAGATATGAAGAGGACAGCGGAAAATAGGAGTATATGGAGAACCAGGTTTAACCATGAATAATCACGGACCTGTCTACGGACAGACTACCTATGATGATATGATGATATAAATGAACTCAAATAAAAGTTGTAGGAAATTTAATTTTCTACAACCTTTGTTTGAAATATTTTTCCATATAATGCATTGTTCAAGATATATCTTATATTTTTAGCTGCCACCACCATGCCACCTACCGACGACTATTGTAAACAATTGACGCTTAGTTACATCTTACGTTAGTAATGCACCTTTTTCTTTTCTTAATTATTGGATTTTTGTGTGTTGCAAAGTTTATGGAGTGAGCTTCCTACTGTTCATATTAGATTTTAGGCTTTGATGTGGCATGTGCTGTTGCCTGCTCTTTTTTGTGCCTTTTTTAGATATCATGAGACCTCCATTACTGTGATCCACTACATTCAATGCATCTATTATGATCTTTTAATTCACCAACTCATATGTTGTTGGAACTTGATGAAGTTCACCATATTTTCCAAAACATTGCATTTTCAAAAATATAAATCTTTTGCAAGAATTTATTTATAAATACATAGGAGATTTCTGAAATAAATGATAAAAATGTTTACTAAACTAGTAATATGAATTTCATGAAAATAGCAGCATTTTATGCTAAAGTCTGTTATTACGGTCTCAACTTTGTTCCAACTCGTTCTTAACTTCATTGATTCTCCGCTTCTTTATTCCAGTGATTTTCAGTTACATTTTACACTCAAATAAAGACATTTGTTGTTTTTACAGTTGTTAAAGTTGCTGTTGGGTTGGGTAGGGTTGAATTTTGATGAGTTTTTGCTTTGGTTTGTCTATATCCCCTCAGTATTACTAAAAACTTATTCATCTTGTTCTTATTTTCTTCCACCATCTTTCTAAACACAATTGGTTAAGTAATACTCAAATTTGCACTGTCTGTTGTATGATGCTGTTTTGAAATGGCAACAGATACTTCACATGGTATTTGTCTGAGCTCCTGTTATCTCAGCCTTGAAGATGATGCTATGGTTTACTGAGAGGTGGATGTATCCCTCGCTTTCCAATCTCCCATAATATTTCCAGCAATCTGTAGCAGTTCATGTCCCTAGCCATATCCATTCCTTTATCAACCTAGGAATACTTTTCTGCCTTCTCTCTTCATTTCCCTAAATACCCATTGTACCTTTACATAGTGTTCTCTGTCGAATTTGAACTTGCCAAATTTGTTTTTGTCCTCTTCAACCATCCTCTTTGGAGCACCTCTTTTTTCACATTGGATTAACATGAAATTCACTAATACTTCTTAACATACTGATTCCAGTCTGTCAATGTTTACTTACAGAATCCATAGTCTTTCATTATTTTTGTAGCGGGATGGCAGTAGTGAAGTGGTTAGAGTATTGGCCTTTCATGCAGTGGTCCCAGGTTCAAATCCAGTGGAGGTAGGATTTTTCAACATGGGATTATCTCGCCCCCTACTTGTGTGCTTTGAGGAGACCATGCAAGTCAGCACTCCATCTTCAGAAGGGACGTTAAGCAATTGGCTCCCTTGGTGCTCTTCATAAAGATTAGGCTAATACCAGCACTGGTTTTTCCTCCTCACCTGTGAGTGTGTGTTCGGTGTGGATGGAGCAATGGCTATAATAATCCAAGAGGTTGATTAGCCAGAAATTCTATAGAGACAAACAATTATTTTTGTAGCAGATTCGTCGTGTAGCAGCTCATAGGTCAGTATCATTATTGTTGACTTGCTTTCACTAAATCACGATGCATAATGAATGCTTTTCACATTACTGCATTTTCATTCATTCATACTATTCCTGCATATCCATATTAGTCCATCCTTTAAACTATTTTCTTCATCCACACACATTCACTTCAATATTTCTCATAAATTACTTTTTCTAATTAACTCACTGTCAATGAGAAAGTTGTGCAACAAGTCTTCCTTACTAGGGCGGTGCCAGCGGCATAGTTGTTAGGACACTGTCTGCTACTTGCCTGCTGCTCAAAGGGACAGTGGGCATGAATCCTGTGAAAGTAGGATTTTTCTGAAGTCACCTGGCCCCCTACTTGTGTGGTTTGAGGAGACCACTCAAAGTCAGCATTCCATCCTTCAGAAGGGGCATTAAGCATTTGGACCCTTTGGTACTTGTCGTAAAGTGTAGGCTAATGCTGACACTAGGTTTCTCTCCTCACTTCTGTGTGTGTGTCCAGTTGATGACATTGCAAAATGACTATGGCAGTCAATACACTTAAATATCAATTAAACTAAAACATCTTTACTAGCTAAATAAAGTAAAAAGGTTCTTATTGGCTAACCATCTTTCCCTATACATTTTCCATCTATAAACTTAGGTATTATGCATGACCTCTTCAATTCCACTTGATATTTCCTTATTCTCATTGGTTTGATTTTCTTGAAGCTTACTTTTGCCCATATTATAATATTAGCTACGTGTTTCTTGTTACTCTTCCTTAATTTTCAACTTTGCTACTTATTACAGCAAAATTTTCTACTATTTATGTTAAAATGACTATCATAAACAAGTGCCTGTATTGTGCAAAGGAAATCAATGCAGAAAAGGAGCTAAAATGTGATGTGTCACTTACCTTACCACGCCACATGTGCAGGGATAAGTCATAATGAGGAATCTCAATTAAAATTACCCAACCATAAAATAATCCATTGTGACTTGTGTTACAAAGAAAACATCAGTTTCACTGACCTGAAGAACCTGATTTTAGAGCTTAAAGGAGAAATTGAACTTTTGTGACAAAAACAGCATTCATTTCCGTGTGATCAAAATGAAATTATAGAGACCATGATTGGCATGATTAGTGAGCAAGGTAAATGAGTTAGAAATTTCGTTCTCTATGGAGTCGAGGAATCTAGCTCTTCCAATGCTGAGGAATGGGTAAATCATGACAAAGCATCATGAGTACTGTCTCTTCAATTGTGCCTACAGCTAACATAAGTCTTTTTCAACTTGGAAGGTCTTCTAGTAGATCTGACAGGCCATTAAAAGTTGTATTTTCATCCGAATATGGTGCATCTACTGTGCTACATAACTTGGTGCTTGCAAAAAAATCCTCTGGAACTGAAATGACTGTATCTGCCTCTAAATATGGTACTCCCATTGAATGCTTATACCTTCAAAACATGTGAACACAGCTCAAACAATGAATTAATAATGGTGAAAAAGACTTGACTATTAAGTACGTAAGTGGCATACTGAAGATTATTCCAAAATTAAGTCAAAAAAACTAATCAATGGGCAGCTAAGTGTTAAAGGTTTAAGATCTAAGTTAACTGAGTTGAAGTTAGGTGTTTTTTCTACAGGCTATGATATATATGTGCTTACTGAGACTAATTTGATACCAGATATGCTGAGCTAGGATTGTCTAATTTTATGAAATTTACAGAAAAGATCGAGTTTCCCAAACAAGTAAAAAAATGTGTGGTGGTGGAGTGCTTGTTGCTGTTCACCAGCGATTGGTCTCTGCAGAAGTTACCTCTTCTTGCATAGGTATAGAAAAAATATTTGTGAATATCCGAGTGAAAAATGACAATATTTTAATGGCACTGTTTATTTGCCACCCAACTCAATCTTAGAAGCATAAACTGCCCACTGCATTACTGTGGAGGAAGTTCTAACTGCCAGGTATTGTTTTTCACATGTGGTTATAATGGGTGATTATAATCTCCCTGGGGCAAACTGGAGTGGTACATCTTGCCCAGTTGACAACAGAGCAAAGTCAGCAGCTCACACAGTCAAGGATACCTTCTCCTTTTTAGAATTGTCTCAAGTGAATCACATTATAAAGTCATAATGAATTAGTTTTCTCCTCCTCTGAAGATGGAATAACTTTGAAACAGAAAAAATTCTGCTATGACCGGGAATCGAACCCGGGTCTTTCACTTGCTGGGCGGATATTCTACCACTGAACTACCTTAGCAGATAATCTTTCCTGTTTCTGAATATGGGTGTTTTTCTTAGGTGGGTCCGGGCTAGCCAAGCTAGTATCAACCAGCCCCAACGGACGTCCTCCAAGAGAACGTCGAAGAAAACCCCTCCCTCTCAAATGGTGAGATTGCCAAAGCCAGAAATTGATGGAATAATAGAAACTATGCAGAAAGGCATAAGCTGTAATTTTGGGAATAACTTTGAAACAGAAAAAATTCTGCTATGAGTAGTAGTAATAGTAGTAGTTCAGTGGTAGAATATCTGCCTGGCAAGTGAAAGACCCGGGTTCGATTCCCGGTCATAGCAGAATTTTTTTCTGTTTCAAAGTTATTCCCAAAATTACAGCTTATGCCTTTCTGCATAGTTTCTATTATTCCATCATCCTCTGAAGATCTTTGTGTTAACTCCGTTAATAGTTAAATTTTTCCTCTTGAAGGCTACCACCTGCCCTAGAGTTTCATATTGAACTTGCAATAAACTAGGCTTATTGCATGATAATTGTGATACTATTTTTAATTTTAAAAGCTGTGATTTTGATGAATTATTAGCACATCTGAACTGTATAATTTGGGACTGTGAATTTGCAGAATTGGATGTAAACTCTGCATTCAGGAGGTTTGATGATATTATTAATTATGCCATATATCCATTTGTACACCTGTTAGAGTATTAAGAGAATCATATTTTCCAAATTGGTTCCCAAATGATTTAAAAAGATCTATCAAATTTAAAAAGCAACTTCACATAAAATATAAGCAATCTAATTCACAGTCTGATTATTGAAAATTTACTTAAGCTCGTAAAAAATGCAAAACATTAACTTGACAATGCTATAACAATTATGTTTGTAAAGTACAAAATTCTGTTCCTCATAACATTAAATATTTCTAGATTTTTTTAATTCAGCTAGAAAGCAAACTAGTTTACCTGAGTCCATGTTTCTTGACAATCAAACTTCTAATAATACTATAGATATATCTAACCTGTTTGTAAATTATTTTTCTAGTGTTTATAGTCCTAAAGTAGGTAGTATCCTCATTACTCTTTTGAAAAAACTACTCATATTTCATTGTGTCCTATTACAGTCACTGATGTGGCCAACAAACTTAAATCACTTGATGCCAATAAGGGGCCTGATGAAATACCTTCTTGTGTACTTAAACATTGTAACTCTACCTTAGCCTTCCCATTAACAATTCTCTTAAATCTATCTCTGCCTTCGGGAGTGTTGCCTACAAATTTAAAACTAAGCATTGTTGTCCCAATATCAAAGAAATTTTAATATTTTACTACATTTATTTTTTTGCCCTAAATATTATCTATTTCTTATTTACATATGAGCCGTTTATTTTGAAAGTGGTGTGAGTCCAATTAAAAATAATAGCATTAGAGTAGGATATAGATAGCGGCTGATGCTATGCTTTTGTTTTAAAACAATATCAACAGTCAAACAATTAAATATTACTGTGATTGTGTCAACAGATGTTTAGCTGTGAAATGGAACTGACAATATATTCATTTGAAAGTGAAGTAAATCCCGTTAATTTGAATGTGAATTAGATTGAAGTGTAAAAAATTTTTAACGTGCAATGAATAGTGATATGTTCGGAAATATTGATGAGTATTTGAATACATCGGACGGTGATGCAGGTAAGTATTTACAAAATAACACGTATTGGGTATACCCTAATCTGTTGACAAAAAAACTGATTTTTGCTCTAAACCATTAAAAATATATATTATTATTATTTATATTAATATAATATAATATACTGAAGACTGGATCCTTGGGTTAGAGTGGCTAGAAGTGTATGCCAGGGCAGGAGTAATGTGGGTGATCACAGAGTGCGTGGGTACAGTTTGAAAGAAAAAGCAGTATACATCATGAGATTTTGGTCAGAGAGTATGTATGAAAATATTCATCATATCCCATGAATGCATGATAACATGATCTATATTTATTCTATAGTAATTATTTCTAAGTAAATGTGAATATTTTATTATAAGATTATGTGTTTTAAATTTCTGCTATATGCTCACTTTTAAAGTGCTGCATCTTTATGTCATTATACTAATTCCTAGTAATGGGTGTGTGAGATTCTATGATAGAATTTCTTACTACTTGTTAATATAACTGAAAATATTATGATAGGAAGGATAATATTGAATGTATCATTTAGTTTCAGCTAAGCAAGAGGCATTCTTTGAGGTAAATACAACATTTACAAAAAGATTTTGGTAGTTATTTCATAAAGTAATAAATACACGATTTTGAAGGTATAATGCCAGAAAAATTCAAAGCTGGAATTTTTATTAATTTGAAAATTGCGAAGAGCTTCAGCATGTACTCAAGGAGGCTAGTATATTCTAAAGGTTCTTAGATTGATTGTATTTTCATATGAATAAAATAAGTCCAAAATCTTTTACAAGTAATAATTTCGAAAGGGAAAATGTGAAATAAATGCCATAAAAATGCTGACTTCCTTTTAAAAATGGCCCTTTACCTAAAATATGTACTGTGTATTTTGTACTATGAATAGGAGAATAACAAAATTTATCTTTTAGTATTGTTATTATTTAGGTTATTATATTTGATTATAATTTTCTTGGGTTTGCTCTTTATTAAAATATAAGAAATGTATAAATGTTTCAAATGAACATATTTAAAGAACTCTAGCTCTAGTGATTGCAAACATATGCTCAATATTAAGTAGCATTAAAAATATTTTTTATATGAAGAAAATTCAAACATTTTCTTTATTTTCACATTAAGTTATTGAGGAAATTACAATGGAAAAACCAATTCATCATTAATGTATTCCTGATCATATCACTATATTAAACTGCACTGTATCTAACTGTATAGACAGATTATTTCCAAAAGAACCTTTCGTAAATGAATTTTTACATTATAATAAAAACTACAAAAATGAGTATAATGCCTAAGTACAGTTTCAACTCTGTTTTGGAGAATCTGCAGGTACTAGGAAATGAGAAAAAATAACATTAACTTCAAGTTTATCTACTTCCCTAGGATTTATCATAAAAAATTTAAGCCTGAATTATTGTGAAAAGGATTTAATTTCAAAATCTACTAAACAAATTGTAATCATACATTTTTATGAATAGAAAATACTTCTAGAAGTGGAAATTAAATACATGAAAAATTCTCTAAATTTTAACATTATTATTTCCTGCTTAATGAAAAACTGAGACACTGGAAATAATTTTGACTTTGGTTGTATACAGAGGCAACAAGAATCGGTGCATCTAGTAAACTGCTGTGATTACATATACATGTTAAATGTTTTCATGGCTTCAGTACTACTCACCTGTTATACCACAACAGAAAACATTTTTAACAAGATGATCCAAACAGAACTTATGATTCCTACTTTCCACATAATTATTTAAAAGTAAACAAATGTAAATTCATTACTTTTAAATTAGATAATAAATGAAAATTAATACTGATTTAAATGGTAAAATTGAATCCTCACCATATATATTGATTACTTATACTATTAGTGAACTTTCACATTAACTGAGTGCTGCAGCTATTACTTATATCAACTTTAATAACTTTAAAATCACCGTGAATGAGTACCTCTTTGTGTTTCTAAATTTCATAATATAGATAAAATATTACAAATAGATTCAAACGGAAAACTAAATTAATCATGTGTATTTGTGTGGCCAAAATAAAGCATGTATGTCCTAGACTATAACAAATCCAAGTCCAACAAAAGTTGTTAAAATGGCAACACTCCTATAATGAGTGATAAAACCACAAAAACACCAGTGTTTATACAAAATTTGAGGAAATATGAGCAATAAGCCAAATTCTACAATAAAAATTAGATCTCCATTCCTTTCCTCAGAGAATAGTATAAACCCCCTCCAATATTACAGTTATAATATATTTTAATGTGCAAGAGAAAATTATCCTGCATGATGGATTTCAGATTTCTCATGTAAATGAAAAGGGAAGAATACTTCCTGTAATTGAACCCGGGACATTAAATCTTCTCAACAAAAACTATCCTCGGGAGCTTAGCCCCAGTAGCAAGAGATTTCCACCAAGTGTCATGAAAATCGGTCTATTGGTTCAAAAGTTAATAAGGGGACAGACAGACAGACAAAAAAAGAAACTATTAACCTATTTCCATTCTGGAACATAGGCTAAAAATTACTAAAAAAGAAAATTATACCATTTTATGAAATGAAGTGAAATATACCATAGTAAAAATGTAATTTTATTAAATGCTGATTTTCTATTAAAAAACAGCACATCTCCAATTCTCCCACTTCCTAGACTGAGCAGTTAAATACTAAACCTTGTTAGTTCTGAAATATTAATAATGATTGGTACTATAGCAAAAATAATATAAAGAAAGGATCAACTCCTATGCTGTAATTTAATAAATAATATGTTGCACAAAGGTAATCAGCTAAAAGTAAGTTACCAAAAGGGGGGACATATGCAGTTATATTTAACAAAAAGAAAGGACAAAGGACAAATTTGTTAATAAAAAACCTATTTGTATGGCTTGTTTCATAATTATTTCAATAAAATAATAGCTGTAAATGAGCCCATGCACTACATGGCATTCACTGCTGTTCATTAAAAAAATACTGTAGGTATACTTGTAAGAAAAAAACGTACGCCTCTATATAATTTTAGGAACATTTTTTTAAAGTAACACAAGACATATTTATTCAGATTTACATTATGTTAAATCATATCACATAAATTTTAATTACTGCAGTTAAACATGAATTAAACTTTCAATATTACCATTCAGCAGGGCTGTATATATGGGGAGGGTTTGAGGGGTTCAAACCCCCCCCCCCCTTACAGATTCTCCTTTCTTAAGAACCTAAAGAAATAATGACTGAGGAAAACACAAAATGTTAAGGTTTTAACTGCAATTCAGACGGGCGGATTTATGCTTAGGCACATAACCTAGAAAGGTCACTAAGTTTGACCATTGGAGAAGGGAACATTTAAGGGCGACTCATAGGGTGAAGGAAGTGAAATAAACTGCTCAAAACATACTTCATCAGTGTAGACGGGTTACCAGATGTTAGCTCCACAAAATCACAATCAGAGCCCTTTCAAATCGCCCAAAGTCCCACATTTCCATCAACTAGTTGAATAGTAGGAATACTATTATAATTTATTGCATGGGATTAACGTTTTTGGAGCCACAGGAAAGCTAAAATAAAATGAATTGAAGAGCACATTCTTTTATATCAGAATGTTTATCATTCGTTTATGCGAGAGACATAAGAGCAGGTGGAGCATTCTGTAAAGTATGTGTATTGTTTGCTCGTCAAGTTGTAGGCAGAGGAGATCAAGCATTAGGAGTATTAGTAACAACAGCCTATCTAAACTGGAAGAATGCAAAAGAATATTTTTGAAAACATTAGTAAACAAAATATCATATTGAGGCTAGTATGCATGCAGATAATTTTGTAAATGTTAAAAGTGGAAAGCAAGTTGATATAGTGTGTATGCTAGATTCCGAAAGAAAGCATCAGGTAGAGGAAAACAGAGAAAAGTTACATTCTGTAATAGAAACCATAATTTTATGTGGTCGCCAAGAACTTGCTCTGAGAGGCATGAAAGATTCAGGTCCCATTTCTCTCCATGAACCAGAATATAACGACGGTAACTTTAGAGCTCTTTTACGATACTGTGCTAAATCAGGAGAAATCGCACTTTTAAATCATCTTTCTACATCCTCTGGCTCCCAAAATATGCATACTAGTCCAACCATTCAGAATGAAATTGTTGAAATTTGTGGAGAAATAATACAAAATGCAATTGTTTCTCAAATAAACGATGCTAAATATTTTTCATTATTGGCAGATGAGACACAAAACATATCCAGGAAAGAGCAGCTAGCAATTTGTGTTTGATATATTGATAGTAAAGAAATCTTAATTCGAGAAGATTTTTTGTGTTTCATTCCTGTAACTGATGTAAGTGCCTCGGGTTTGGCTACTATCCTCCTATCCACATTGACACAGCTTGAAGTAAATCTGTACAACATGATTGGTCAAGGCTATGATGAGGCTGCTGTCATGAGTGGCAAGTACAGAGGTGTGCATACGTTAATATCAGAAAAATACCCAAAAGCACAATTTGTGCATTGCAGTGCCCATGCCTTAAATTTATTTATTGCATATTCTTGCGATTTGTCAGTCATTAGAAATTGTATTGACGTTATTAAAACAGCTGTGAATTACTTTCATCTGTCTTCTCAGAGAAAAAATATTCTAGAGAAAATAGCAAAAGAAAATAAAAGGCTAACTCATAAAACAGTTCTAGGTTTATGCGAAACGAGTTTGTCTGAGAAACATAACTCTGTATCCCGTTTTGTGGAATTGTATTCTACAATAGTAGAAGTTCTGCAGCAACTTTAAGAATCCGGAACAAAAGAAACCTCTGATCAGGTATATCAATTATTATTCTCTATAACTAGTGCAGAATTTGTAGTTGCATTATTGACATAAAACAGGATATTTTCTTATAGTGTAAATTTATGTAAAAGTCTTCAGAAAGTAAATGTGGATTTAGTAGAATGTTGTATGCGCATTGATTTAATCATTAATGTGATACAATCAATGTGTATAAACAGTGAAGACTCATTCAATGAAATGCATCTGTCAGCAGAAAGCATGTTGCACAACATTGGGAGCGAAATGATCAAACCCAGAGTAATTGGAAGACAATCAAAGCGTCAAAATGCCCCATCAAATGATGCAAATGAATATTACCGGCATAATTTATTTATACATTTTCGTGATCACTTTTTAGCTGAATTAAAGAATCGCTTCTCAATACATAATAAACTAATAGCTAAACTGCAGCTACTGCCTCCTACTAAATGTAAAAATGAAAAGCCTGAAATTTTCCAACAGACATGTAAAATTTATGGTGAAGACTTTGGACAACTTAAAGTATAATTTCAAATATGGCAGTGTAAATGGAATTTGCTGTCAGAAGATGATTTGCCAAAAACCGCATTAGAGGCGTTCAAAGTTTGCGATGATATGCTTTTTCCTAGTATAAAAAGACCATTAAAGATTCTTGCTACCTTGCCCTGCTCTACAGCAACCCTTGAAAGATGTTTTTCTTCTTTAAGACGCCTTTAAAACTGGCTTAGGAATTCAATGGGAGATGAACGACTAATGGGTTTGGCATTGAGGAGTGTGCATCGCAGTTTGCCTTTAAATGTAGATGTTGTTATATCCAAATTTGCTTTAAAAAATTGAAAAGAAGAATTTGTATTTAGAGAATAATTTTAGTTTTAATTTTTTTATTTAAATAAAATGTATTTTTATGATATTTACTTATAGTAATGTATTAAAATATTAAAACTTTGAAATTATTTTTCATTAACCCCCCCCCCCCCCCCCTTTACTAAACTGTATCTATGACCTTGCCATTCAGTAATTGCAATTGTTCTAGACATTTGATATAAAAATAAATCCCAACATTAAAAAATTAAAACCAATTAAAAAACCATTTAATGTAGCAAAATAATAATAATTACTTGAGTTTTTAGTTTAAGGTCAATATTTAGACCATCAAGTTAATTTTTACAGTATGATGAACACAAACATCCATACCCTTGGTGGGATTCAATCTACCAAGGGTGGCCAAAATTCTAAATGAAAATGTTATAATTGCTTGAAAACTATTATTTCTGAGCCAAAATTTATTCAAATACCTATGTTGTGGCAAGTGGTACAATATAACTAGCATGTGCAGAGACAGTCAACCTACTTAAATTGCATAACATTTGTTAACAAAGTCAAAAGGAAGGACAAAAACAAAACTGTTCCAAATGAAGGACATAGAAGGACAAAAACGTTAGTAAGGACTATGTTTGCTAAAGGAGGACATCTGGTCACCTTAATTTTGGGCCTCATCTACCCTCCGTATGATTTGTAGCCACTTTACAGCCACAACTACAAGTTTGCCAGTACACCTGATGATGTAGCTAGGCTACAAAACCTAGGTTGTATTTTCAATAAATTTTTAATGTGGAATCGAACCAAGTTTTCACTTTATTCTCTTTAAAAATGAGCGAGTTCCACAAAAAATGCCTAAAACCATTAACTTTTTGACATTACAATATTCCCTTATAGACAGAATTTGCAGTATCTTGGATTTAGACCTTGAGTAGATCAAAACCATTTATCCAACCATTCCTAAATATGGGCTTATCCAACAATAGGTTGATACTATTTATTGTCTGTCCTTTTTACTCATAGATAGTCATTGCAAATGCTAATTAAATTGGAAACTGAGGAGGATATAGAAAAAAATATAGGTTTGTATCATTTTAGCATCCAGCTTCATTTAAGGTAAATAATATAAATTTAACGGAAAATAATATTGAATAATGGAATTTCAATCTCCTTTATAAAAAGTTGCTATGTGAGTTCATAGTAAGGCTGTTGTTAATTGTTTGGCAGCATACCTGAAAACCATAAATCCCTCTTTATACTCTTGACCTTACTCTAAAGTCCATGGTTATCTTGTTACATGGAACAATTTTTGAAACAGCTTATGCCTGTCTGCATAGGATCTTCGGATCATATCATTCCATCAATTTCATCTTGTTACATGTCAAATATTTTTAATTTTTCTTCACGGATGGTATTGCTAACAGTAATGAAACTAATGTTGCTAATTTATGATACTTTTAAATGGAGTATGTCTTATTTTTTCTAAAATGACTGGTGTGATGGTGAAGGATTGTTGGAATGTCTGAGAGCTAATGTGTTAACATATTGGATAGAATACTGCATTTCAGAATTATCTTTATGATGGCATGTTTTTGCTATCCTTTGTTGGCTATATGGGATGATATTACTCACCATTCTCACCGTTTCCAATCAAGGTACTAGTTGTTCTATGTAATTTACTAGAATCTATTAACCAAAAAATTAGTTATTGGCTCCCTCTATAGGCAGAACCAAATCCTCATCAAAGAGAGTTCCAATAGCTACTTAGCCAAAATGTTATTAATGTTTCCATAACTTTCTTTGGCTTTTGGAGTGCCTTAATTAACATCTTCACTGTTTAACCCTTTTGTGACAATGCGCAGATTTATCCAAACAAATATTTATACCCATTGACTGGAATGTGTGGATTTATCCTACGGCTACCAAAAAGTGTTTCCCTTTATTGCAGCATGCAGGAAACCTCTGGCATTAGAGTTATCAGATGTCCTTATTTATCAGGGCATGTCCTTATTTTGGGTCTTTGTCCTGCTGTCCTGATTTATTTCTTAAATGTCCGTATTTATGCTGGAAGTGCCATAGATGGTTTATTTTGATATTGTGATGAATACAGACTACAAATGTGTTGCATTCAAAGTTGCCATAGGTATTTGGCATTTGAATCTATTACTTCTGTGATATAAAGGATCGCACCTTTAGCTCTATGTATATTCTGTTTTGGTAATGGTTTATTAAATTAAAAATCTCTTTGAAAAAACAAATATTTTAACTACCAGCAAAGAGGGCTGAAATAAAAATAATTGATCTTTAAAGTGTTTTAAACAAAGCTTTAGCAACAATTCAAACATGATTTCTGACACTCTTTGTAAGAAAGGGATTTTGAGCAAGTGTAATGAATTTGGATGTGATGACTGTAACACAAACTTTGGTGGAGTTATGAGTGGTAGAGGAAGGAAAGTCTTTTTAAAATTAAAAGCATCTGTAAATGGGAATATGGTAGGTGTTGGATTCCCTGCTCATATGCTACATAATTGTATTCAGCCTGGGAGAGATTTACTGTCAACAGACATTAAGAACATTGATTTTAAAAATTTCAATTTTTTTTCTGTGTTCACAGTTCAGACTGAATAGCTTACAGAATTCTGTGATTTTTTAGATATTATTTACAAAACATTGTTAATCAATCAAAAACATGTTGGTTGTTGTTTTTCTCTGCTATTGAGCATATATTGCAAAGGCACTCAGCTCTAAACTCATATTGAGGAATGTGTTCACTATCTCAATCTAAAAGAGCTCAAAATTGATGATACCAAGCTCTTTAATCAATTTGCTAATATAGAAAATATGTTAGAAAAACTTTATTAATCTACAATTTACTGAAATTCCTATCCACAAAAAATGGGTAAAGTATTTCCAGAGCAGAAATATTACATTGTTCTGAATTTCTAAAAAATGTAGGAATCTTCTTTGCCACTCTGTTACACAATGTGAATGTGGAAACAATTGGTTTATTAATAAATTCTCAGTGTACAAAGGAGCAAAATAGGTTGTCAATTGATTCAGTAAAACCGTCTCCATCAAGTTCAATATGAATGATATGACATATAAAGAATTTTATGACCAAATTCTTTTAGACAAAGACCTCTTGAAGAAAATCAGTTCACTGGAGATATAAAATCAAAATTGTGTCTTTAATAGATAGTAATTAATTTTGTTTACCAAATTTTTATCAAATTCAAAATGTACGGTTTATAGATAGACATGTATTTTGTGAGAAAGTATGATGGTTAATGATATGCTAAGATATAATACATATATGATAAAATGTGTATTTTAATTTTTTCTGTCACTCTCATTTACAAACTTGATTTCAAATCATTAAAAAGAAATGACTAACTTCTTCCTCTGTCTTGCTTAGTCCTGCTTTTTGAATCTCATTATCCTGCATTTCACTGATGTTATCTGGTAACCTTATCTGGTATCCTTGAAACATCAGTCAAATCTGCATGAATGATGGCCACTGAATGCTCTTTCAGCAATGAAAGAGTAATAAAAAAGGTCAAATCAATAATTTTATTTTTGGTGGAGAATTGGCACTTTTTGGGAACCATCCAGAAAATTAATTGCACAGCAGTATGATTAATATAATAAGAAGTTAATTACAATGAATAAAGTATCAATCCACATCATAGCATAATAGTTACTATAATCCAATAATATAATTTTATATATCCCTTTGTCAATAATGCTTTTTTAACCAGTATAACTCAACCAATTCTTAACTAAATTTTCAATATAAGCTAATGTTATGGATAAAATTTGATTTCTTAAAAATAATTGGCTAGAGGGAGGAGATGGGAAAGGGAGGTCAATTTTATATTGTCTTTTACATCATAAATATTTTGTTTTGGTGACCTAATTTCAAATTTTTGTCATTTTTAAAAAACTATAATTTAAAAAAAATGTGAAACCATCATTTTTGATGGGCATTATACTTAAAGTGACCAGGAGTCCCAATTTCGGTGGGACAGTCCCGCTTTTTAGTAGCATGTTCTGCTGTCCCCAAAAAACTTTAAGGGACGAAAAATTGCCCTGCTTTTGGATATACTGATGATAAATGTCCCAATTATTCAAAATTTTTACCTGTAAACTATAGGATATGACTAAAGTGACCAGACATCCCAGATTTCGACTTCCTGTGTAGCATGGTAAAGTGTCCCAGAAAATGTCCCGCATTGTACATGCATTAGATTCTCAATCCTATGGGAATTTTAATTTCAGAAATTTTTATATAACCAATGATACGCACAGCTATTAATGCAGCTAACATAAAATGTGGATTTGTTACTTTGTTTGATAAATGTTTAAACCATGGAAATAGTAAAAAGTTGAGCGGCATGTCAAGCGCTAGTTGAGGGCATTGATTGGAATGTGAAGTTAGGAGCTCAATTTCCCAAAGTAATTCGTATGTTTTGATTTGTTTTATTCTTCATTACGAAGTAGTGTGTGAAAAATAGAACAAAACACATTTATAACTATTTCCTGAAAAATTATACTTTTATACTCTTTGAAAATGGACTTGTAAATTTTACTTTACAAAGATTTTTTTAATCCCCCAATAACTAATCCGAAAGGGTTTTTTCCCACACTGACAAACCTGAAATTGATTTTGGCCCGCTTTGGCTGATCTGGTCACATTAATTATACTAGTTTGAAATAATTTTCCATTTATCTAATCTAGAGTTATCATATGAACAAACAAAATGCACTGGAAGCAGGACTACTGTAATGAAACAAAATACAGTAGTTAAATTAAGAGAATCACAATGATGTAGCATTACTGTTTACATGAAGGACTGACAATGTTTCTACTATTAAGCCTTTTAAGAGCAGTGTATGTTCCCTACCACTTCATTTTTCTTTTTTTATTTCATGCCACATTCCAGGGCCGTATATATGGGGAGGGTTTGAGGGGTTCAAACCCCCCCCCCCCCTTACAGATTCTCCTTTCTTAAGAACCTAAAGAAATAATGATTGAGGAAAACACAAAATGTTAAGTTTTTAACTGCAACTCAGACGGGCGGATTTATGCTTAGGCACATGAGGCGCTACTTAGTGACCTAGAAAGGTCACTATGTTTGACCATTGGAGAGGGGAACATTTAAGGGCGACTCATAGGGTGAAGGAAGTGAAATAAACTGCGCAAAACATACTTCATCAGCGTAGATGGGTTGCCAGATGATAGCTCCGCAAAATCGCCCAAAGTTGCACATTTCCATCAATTCGTTGAATAGTAGGAATACTTTTATAATTTATTAAGTGGAATTTACGTTTTTGGAGCAACATGAATGCTAAAATAAATTGAATTGAAGAGCACATTCTTTTATATCAGAATGTTTATCATTCGTTTATGCGGGAGGCATAAGAGCAGGTGGAGCATACTGTAAAATATGTGTATTGTTTGCTCGTCAAGTTGGAGGCAGAGGAGATCAAGCATTAGGAGTATTAGTAACAACAGCCTATCTAAACTGGAAGAATGCAAAAGAATATTTTTGAAAACATTAGTAAACAAAATATCATATTGAGGCTAGTATGCATGCAGATAATTTTGTAAATGTTAAAAGTGGAAAGCAAGTTGATATAGTGTGTATGCTAGATTCCGAAAGAAAGCATCAGGTAGAGGAAAACAGAGAAAAGTTACATTCTGTAATAGAAACCATAATTTTATGTGGTCGCCAAGAACTTGCTCTGAGAGGCATGAAAGATTCAGGTCCCATTTCTCTCCATGAACCAGAATATAACGACGGTAACTTTAGAGCTCTTTTACGATACTGTGCTAAATCAGGAGAAATCGCACTTTTAAATCATCTTTCTACATCCTCTGGCTCCCAAAATATGCATACTAGTCCAACCATTCAGAATGAAATTGTTGAAATTTGTGGAGAAATAATACAAAATGCAATTGTTTCTCAAATAAACGATGCTAAATATTTTTCATTATTGGCAGATGAGACACAAAACATATCCAGGAAAGAGCAGCTAGCAATTTGTGTTTGATATATTGATAGTAAAGAAATCTTAATTCGAGAAGATTTTATGTGTTTCATTCCTGTAACTGATGTGAGTGCCTCGGGTTTGGCTACTATCCTCCTATCCACATTGACACAGCTTGGAGTAAATCTGAACATGATTGGTCAAGGCTATGATGGGGCTGCTGTCATGAGTGGCAAGTACAGAGGTGTGCATACGTTAATATCAGAAAAATACCCAAAAGCACAATTTGTGCATTGCAGTGCCCATGCCTTAAATTTATTTATTGCATATTCTTGCGATTTGTCAGTCATTAGAAATTGTATTGGCGTTATTAAAACAGCTGTGAATTACTTTCATCTGTCTTCTCAGAGAAAAAATATTCTAGAGAAAATAGCAAAAGAAAATAAAAGGCTAACTCATAAAACAGTTCTAGGTTTATGCGAAACGAGTTTGTCTGAGAAACATAACTCTGTATCCCGTTTTGTGGAATTGTATTCTACAATAGTAGAAGTTCTGCAGCAACTTTAAGAATCCGGAACAAAAGAAACCTCTGATCAGGTATATCAATTATTATTCTCTATAACTAGTGCAGAATTTGTAGTTGCATTATTGATATAAAACAGGATATTTTCTTATAGTGTAAATTTATGTAAAAGTCTTCAGAAAGTAAATGTGGATTTAGTAGAATGTTGTATGCACATTGATTTAATCATTAATGTGATACAATCAATGTGTATAAACAGTGAAGACTCATTCAATGAAATGCATCTGCCAGCAGAAAGCATGTTGCACAACATTGGGAGCGAAATGATCAAACCCAGAGTAATTGGAAGACAATCAAAGCGTCAAAATGCCCCATCAAATGATGCAAATGAATATTACCGGCATAATTTATTTATACCTTTTCGTGATCACTTTTTAGCTGAATTAAAGAATCGCTTCTCAATACATAATAAACTAATAGCTAAACTGCAGCTACTGCCTCCTACTAAATGTAAAAATGAAAAGCCAGAAATTTTCCAACAGACATGTAAAATTTATGGTGAAGACTTTGGACAACTTAAAGTAGAATTTCAAATATGGCAGTGTAAATGGAATTTGCTGTCAGAAGATGATTTGCCAAAAACCGCATTAGAGGCGTTCAAAGTTTGCCATGATATGTTTTTTCCTAGTATAAAAAGACCATTAAAGATTCTTGCTACCTTGCCCTGCTCTACAGCAACCCTTGAAAGATGTTTTTCTTCTTTAAGACGCCTTTAAAACTGGCTTAGGAATTCAATGGGAGATGAACGTCTAATGTGTTTGGCATTGAGGAGTGTGCATCGCAGTGTGCCTTTAAATGTAGATGTTGTTATATCCAAATTTGCTTTAAAAAATTGAAAAGAAGAATTTGTAATTTAGAGAATAATTTTAGTTTTAATTTTTTTATTTAAATAAAATGTATTTTTATGATATTTACTTATAGTAATGTATTAAAATATTAAAACTTTGAAATTATTTTTCATTAAACCCCCCCCTTTACTAAACTGCATCTACGGCCTTGCCACATTCATTAACATATATTATTGCTTTAATTGTCTGCATTAAGGAAATTTTTGCAAATACTTCTTATGTCAAATTCTCTGCTAAAAACAATGTAATAACATCCATAAATCTTCCCCTTGTCCGTTACATTGTTCAGATTCTATTTTGGTAAATGATTTCTGCAAGAAACAGAGATATTTGCTATATAGTGTTATAATCTGCAATAATGATTTACACATAATAAAAATACATAATTTATTCCATTCAATTTTTGTCATTCTTATATAAGTATGCCTTTCTATAAATATTATGGTCACCAAATTGTAAATGACAGTTCTAATTGGCAGGGATGAAATGTGGTTTCAAAATGTTTTTTGTTCTTTTAATTTAAAGGATTTGTCATTCCAGGTTCTTCCTGTGCGCAGGTATAATTCAGTGGTTTCCACACTGTGGAGCATGCTCACCTGAAGAGGCACAATGGGTAGGTCAGGAGAACACAAAAGATTAGAAATATAATAACTGTCCATTTACCTAATCATAAGACCTAATGGACCTATGGACTGATGGTGTAGTGGTTAGCGTGTCGGCTTTCTATTGCAAAGTTTGGGGGTTCAAACCCCTCGAATGGAGGTTTTATAAAAAAAACTACCATCAGTGCCTGGCAGTAGGCAGCAGTACTGTCAGTATGGTATAGAGCCGAAAACAAATGATGTTGGTTGGGTCTATATCCAATACAGTTGTAGGTGTGATCAGGACGATTTGAACGGCTACAGTACTGCGATGTGGAAAGCAAGAGGGAAACTACCACATTACAATCCCTAGTAATGATTATATGGTTGGATAATATGAGTTCTCTCGAGGTAAAACAATCTGGAGGTAAAATAGTCCCCCAATCGGATCTTCGGATGGGGACTGCCTTGAGGAAAACATTTGTCGAAAGTAATTTACGAATAGGGACTTGGAACGTAAGAACTATGAGAAAGGCAGGAAAGCTAGAGAACTTGAAAGAAGAAATGAGAAGAAATAGAGTTGAAATTATAGGACTAAGCGAAACTAGATGGGAGGGAGAAGGACAGTTCGACTCAGAAGAATTCACGGTAGTTTATTCTGGAGGAAATAGTGGGGAAAGGGGAGTAGCTCTGGTACTTAGGAAAGATATGATGAAAAGCGTGACAAAGATAATAGCAACGAACGATAGACTGATGGCAATAAAGCTTAAAGCAGTCCCAGTGGACATGCTGATAATCCAGGTATATATGCCAACGTCAGCTCATGAAGATGAAGAAATAGATGAGATCTATGAGCAAATTAATGAAATTTACGAAGAAGACGGAAGAGGAAAGGTAAACTGCATAATAATGGGAGATTGGAACAGCATAGTCGGAGAAGGACAGGAAGAAAATGTTGTCGGGCAATACGGACTTGGGAAGAGAAATCGAGGAGGGGATAAACTCGTAGAATTCTGCATCAATAATGACCTTGTAGTGACTAATACATGTTTCAAAAACCATAAACGAAGGTTATACACATGGAAAAGCCCAGGAGATAGAATGAGATGCCAAATAGATTACATCCTTGTAAAACAAAGATTCAGGAACAGCATAAAGAACGCCAAGGCATTTCAAGGAGCGGACATTGGTTCAGATCACAGCCTTCTAATACTTGACGTGAGTACAAAGCTCAAACAAATAAGAAAAACGAGAAGAGAAAGACAGACCTGGGACCTAGAAAACCTGAAAGAAAGGCAGGATGTAGTTATCATGAAGTTGGAAGATAACTTAAGAAAGCTGTAAAACAAACCGAAGAATGGAATGAAATTAAAACCAGTATCAAGGATACCTTGGATAAAGAGATTGGAAAACAAGAGAAGAAAATCAGAAAACCATGGATCACGAAGGAAATGCTGGAGAAAATGGATGAGAGACGAAAATGGAAAAATGTTAACAGTGAAGAAGGTAGAGCCAACTATAGGCGTATAAACAATGAGTTGAGAAGGGTAACAGATAAAGCTAGAGAAAATTGGATAAAAGGAAAATGTGATGAAATAGAACAAATGGAGAAGTTAGGAAGGTACGATATGATGTACGCTAGAGCACTCGAGTTAGAAGATAAGAAATCTAATGGAATTAATGGTATGGGAATTATGAATACAGATGGGAAGATAGTCTCAGAAACAAAGGATGTAGCACAGGTATGGGAAGAATACATTAAGGAATTATACAGCAAACAGGCAGGAGCGGCAAAAATAGAACTGGAAAATGAGGAAAACATTGAAGAAGACAACTTAGGACCAAGTATTATGGAGAGCGAAGTAGAAAAGGCGATAGTAGAACTAAAGAAGGGGAAGGCCACGGGCAGCGATGGAATACCGGCTGAGATACTTAAAGTCATAGGATCAGAAGGACTAAAAGCGATCACGAAATTAATTAATAAGATTTACGACACGGGAGAGTGGCCTCAGGATTTCCTAGAAGTAACAATGATCCCTCTAAAGAAGAAGCCAAAGGCAATGCAGTGTAAAGATTTCAAAATGATAAACCTTCTGTCACACACATTGAAGTTCATCACGAGGATTCTTAATAAAAGGCTGGAGAAAAAGGCAGAAGAAATATTAGGGGAAGATCAATTCGGTTTCAGAAAAGGACGAGGAACTAGAGATGCTATAGGAGTTGTTAGAATCATATCAGAAAGGGCAATAGAGTACAATCAAGATATCTGCGCATGTTTCGTAGACTGGCAGAAGGCCTTTGATAGAGTAAATTGGGTAAAGTTGATGAAGATATTAAAGGATATAGGTGTAGACTGGAAAGACAGGAGACTGATTAGGAATCTATATGAGAATCAAGTTGTAAAGATCAGGTTTGAGAATGTAGACACCTGCGGAATAAATATCGGTAGAGGAGTAAGACAAGGCTGCTGCCTATCGCCAACCCTATTCAATATATATGGAGAAAGTCTAATGCAAGAAGCTTTAGAAGGCACAGGGGATTTCAAAATTGGAGGAAGGATTATAAGAACAGTAAAATACGCAGATGATCAAGTACTTCTAGCAAGAAAGGAAGAGGAGCTACAAAAATGATAAATAGACTAGTGATAACAGGAAGAAAATACGGCATGGAAATAAATACAGAAAAATCCAAGGTCATTCGAATATCGGGTAAAGAAGAGAATCTGAACATAAGTATTGGGGGAAAGCCTTTAGAACAAGTTTCAGAATATAAATACCTTGGAAGCATCATAACACGAGAAGCAAAATGTACAGATGAGATCAGAACTAGAATAGTAAAAGCAAAAGCGGCTTTCAGGAGAAAGAAACAACTACTTACAGGGAATATAAGGGATGATATCTGCAAGAAGTTGATAAAATGCTACGTATGGAGTATAGCATTTTATGGGGCAGAAACATGGACGCTAAGGAAAAATGACATCAAATACTTGGAAGGCTTTGAAATGTGGACTTGGAGGAGAATGTTGAAGATAACATGGACAGATAGGATGAAAAACGATGAAGTGCTACGAAGAATAGGAGAGAAGCGGATGATTATACAGACTATCAGAAATAGGAAGGCTAACTGGGTTGGACATTACCTGAGGAGAGAGAGAGAGTATGATTAAAGACGTGTTAGAAGGAAAACTAGATGGGAAAAGGGAAAGAGGTAGGAAAAGGTTTCAGCTGATAGACGATTTGAAAGGGAAAGAGAGTTATCAAGATATGAAGAGGACAGCGGAAAATAGGAGTATATGGAGAACCAGGTTTAACCAAGAATAATCACAGACCTGTCTACGGACAGACTATCTATGATGATGATAAAGACCTAAAATATGCAGCCGTAAAATTCTAGCCATCAAGTGGCTAGGATGTATTGATTGAATCCTAATTTTTCTTAAGGTGATTATATTAATGACAATTATATGCCCAATGGATATTGTTTATGAACTTTGATTGAACATGATATAGAGAGAGGGTATGAAAACATTTTTCTTAGGTGAGGGAGGGCACATCTTTGTAATGTTTATAAATAGTTCATGCAATATATCTTATTATATGTTTGATTCTGTTAATTTCTTCAATGTTTAGCTTGTGTAGGGTCAGCCATTAGGCCAAGATCTAGTGTCTTATGTGACATATTAAGATTCAATAAGGCATTATCACTCAAGTTGTATGTGGTTGTTGTGCAACATTTGCAGCACCAATTTTACCTCTAAAACAGTTATTTTATCTGATTTTATGTAGTGTATGCTAGGGAATAATTATTCATAATAATGAATGTAACTAAAAATCATAAACAGCATCTGTGGACACATCCCTAATTCTTCATATGCTTCAATCTTGTCACATTCGTGATGAGTTTATTTTGCATGATAATTAAACCTGGTACTGAATCAAATCTTTTATTTATCGAATTTATGAAGAGTTTTTTCTTCTTTTTAATTCTGCTCATGAGTTGATTTTACATGGTTGAGTCCTCCATAGTTAGATACGAGTGTTTTGTTTAGTTTTAGAATTGATTGAAGACTTATTTAATTTTTAATTTTATTTACTGATATTCTTCAATTTAGTACAGCTTAAAATTAAGGAGATGGCAGTTTATAAACAAAACTTCCACGACTTTCTGTAATTTGAAGTGGTTGGCTCAATGGTGTGCCCAGGATCTGAAAATGAGAGAGAGAAAGGGGGTTTGCTATGTAATTGGGAATACTGACAGATAATGGGTAGCATACAATCTGTGCCTTTGCTTTTGTGAAGGATAGGTTCTGATCCCTGAACCCCACAATGGCTATGCCACTGGTTCTATCTAGCTGAAAAAGTAGTATCAATGGTCTCACCTATGTAAATGGAGAAGGACTGATATTTAAAGAAAAGACTTTTATATGATTTAAAATGCCATTTGCAAGTTTCCCAAACACTTCTTTAACTGAAGGCCTAGTGAGGAGTAGCTTTTTTTAAAATTCAACAAGAGTGGAAAGATGTACACTTTATTCATGTGACCAGAGGCATTCTTTGTGAATTATGTAATCACATTAAATAAATAATTCTTCAGCTTTTCTTGGAAGCCATTTTTGATATGACTAATATTTTTTACTTTGTACTGTTCTAAAGGGAAAAGAATGTAGATTCTAATCCTTATCACCGAAATTGGATAATTGATCGTATTTTCTTGAATTTCTACCAAAATCGCGTTTTATCGGATTGTTCCCATGGAGACTATTATTACCGAATTCGGCTTGAACATAGACGAGTGAACAAATGGGTTATTTTCTTTTCTGCTTGACTAGGTACTACAGCTGATCCTTACATATTAGCGTATAAACAGTAACATTTATTAAATTTGTTTATTTAAAAAAAATACACGCAAAATATAATGTCAGAAAGAGATTTTGACATTGCTTTTATTATTTTAAACCTGATAATGCTCTATTAATTTGTTTTCCAAATTTTCTCAATCATTGATAAACTATGAATTTATGAGAATTCCTTGGAATGACTAACACATACTGAAACATTCCCAGTGAATATTAGTAATCAATTCGGGACGTCAACTTCGGGAAACCAGCCTGTATTAGTTTGGACTTCTTGTTTGTTCCTAGAAAGGTGACACCCCCTGGTTGGGTTAGGTGAACCATTATACCAGTTTCTTATTGCCCTTTTCCCAAAAAGTCCTTATAATCCAACTTCATGAAAATCCACTCAATAGTTTTGGAGATGGAACATGGGGACAGACAAACAGACAGACAGATATTAATTGACCATAAGGCGTTCATTTTTTACTTATAATCATGATTTTGGCAATGAAACTTTCAAATATATACTAGGTACAATGAAACATTGTTTCTTCGATGTTAGCTCCATCAGAGGCATGGGGTTAATGTCAATGAATCCAATGGTTCGATCAAACCAGGGACTGGAGCTCGAGGGAGCCCGGAATGCTCGTGTTGAACAAGTCAGTTTTTATATTTAAGAAGCGCTTTTCAGAAATGTAATTTATCCTTGCAGTAATGCAAACAAAAAATTTCCTCTGTGTACGTGATTCTTGGAAAATTGTTGAATACCTGACGAAGAGTTGTCAAAAGTATGAATTGTTGCTACAAAATTACCTAATTCCCAATTCTAACGACGATTAACACCGTACCAAAACTTCTCCAGTTTGAAAAACAGGATCTCGGAAAAACTGCTGCTTTGTTAAAAGATGAATTCCATAATTTTAAATGATATAGGAACATGAAACATGATGAGTAAATTCTACAGGGTTGAGCCTGATCTCATTATTGATATATATAGGGACAGTTTAAATCTGTGCTTAAAAGCGCTACAGACATGGCTGAAAGTCGGGGCATCAAATCCGAGTTTTAGGAAATGAAAGTACTTCGAAGCGTAAGACATTTAGATGAGCTTGCAAATGAAAACATGTTGAACGGGCCTGGGAAATTATTTGAGATCAATGTTTTTTATAAATCGCTTGACATAATTTTAGTGCATATAATCGAAAATTTTCATGGGTTACACAGTGTTGTAAATGTTTAACTCTTTGCTGATTCAACAAATACTCTCATATACAGATGACGAACTATTTAATGCTGCAGCCAACTTACCAAAATCCTACCCTGGTGATCTTAGACCAGGCATAGGCCTGTATTGTACGATCGTATCTTTCCGGTGCAGCTTTAAAACTCAAATTAATCAATTTTATTCTGTATTTAATTTAGCGTACATGTTAAGTGTATAAAATTTTGTACGTATTAGCTTGAACATTTCCAGGCATATGCCCGGCTTGTTTTCTAATTTTTACACTCGCTGTTATTGTTTCTACACCGGGCGCTCATTTTATAAGTTAAAATTAATAAAAAGCTTTCTAAGGAGCTCAATGGGGCACGGTCGTTATAGTGGACTCGCAATTATTTTTATGGAACGGGTCCGTGCTATTAAACTTGACACCTCACTAATTTTGCGGAAAGAAAAGCACGCAAGAAATTTTTTTTGTAAAAAGTAAGTTAATAATGTGAAGATACTACCCAATATATATGTAGGTATGTATTTCTGTAATAGGTATATTTGTAATATTATGCACAACTAAATTCATTAATGCGAAAACGATTTCTTTGTATTTATATTTATATAAAACTCAATTTAAAAATTGTATTCCATTAAAAACATCGCATTAATTTTTTTTCAAAATTTATATTGGGAGACAGTAGCGAATTCACGAACCAGGACCTCGCATCGCTTTACTACGCCAGTGATCAGAGGGCTGCTTTCCATGTTTACAAATACAATTTACAACTTTAAAGGCCTTGAGAAAAATACTGTTTTCTGTTCCAAAAAAATGTTGTAAAGTATTTCGTCCAGAGAAATATTGCGTATTAGTTGCCTCTACTTTCACAGAAATTTCTTGTAATATCTTTCGAAGGGCGTCTTAATGTAGTAAGTTCCACAAACCCCAATCTCACTATAGAAGAGCCATTTTATCTTGTTCAATCACAACATGCCAACCACTCTATAAATTCAACTTTTCCTGCCACTGAAAACATCATTTCATATGGGGGCTGATAATTACTTTTTGTGGCTGAATAACACGAAACAAAAAATATTCCACTCCATATTTAACTTCTGAAAATGTATAATCTTTCAAAACATGATATTTGTATAGGAAATGATCATTTTGACCAATAAAATCTCAGTACTACAGGTGTTATCCAAATTCGGCGCTGGTGCCAAATTGTAGCCATCACTGATCTATTTGCTCTTCTAAAAGGCCCAAAATTTAATCCTATTCTAATAGTAATACACACACTAACGTAACCTCTGAATTTTTGTTAATTTATAAATTTGGTTTTCGATGGATTTGGATAAAATTTTCACCAAATTAATAGACGGAATAACAAAATAAATTCTGTGGAATATTTGACGCATCATTTATATGCATAAATGAAAAATGAAAATATGACAATGTTATTAATTTTCGCTGTAAGATGGTAAGTTATATTCGTATATTAGAGGCAATATTTTGAAATCTTACGTTAATTGTTTTAGATGTATCGATGCACAGCGATTGACCAAGTTTACGTTGATATCCGATCTGGAGGGATTTTATCGAAATGGGAGAATTTTTCGCAGGAATTTGGATGATACGGCCAGATTTGCCCAGAAAAATCATATTAACGTTATATATTACCGTATCGTCCCGATTACATGGCGATTTTTTTTCTAAAATTTAAACAAAAAATAATCATATTCGCCGCGTAATGGAGTCCAAATATCCATATGTGCTATCAAAATTGCCGTCTGCTGCTAATCGGTGAAATTACTCATATTTTCCTAAAATGGATGCATTATTATTTAAGTAGTTATCATTACATTAGAAATTAAGAAATTGACCCCTTTCGGGAATTTTGAAATAAATGTGCCCCTATTTTTTCTTTCGTGTGGATTCCGAAGGTAGAGACCGTCCTATAATTGGACAAAATCGGCATTTTAATACGACGCTAGCACCAAAGAGAAAGAATAGCGCAAGCCTAAATGCTCAAGGCGGGATTTCAAGAAGAAACGACCTCCATTGCAGGATATCGCGGAGAGTTTACGTTTAGGTTGCATAAGATAAAGGATACCAGATGAAATGTATGAAGCGGCGTTTTATTCCTCGACAATTCGAAGATTTCGATATCTATGCGAATAACGATTGGCATCAATTAAAATGGGAAGCAAATCGATTTATAGCTCCGAAGTGCACGAAATACGTTGGTGTGGTGTGCATCCTTTCAAAGAGAAACACATACCAACCTGACTATTTATCTATCGAAACATCTCACCCAAATACATGCGTCATAATTACGATGTGTCGCCCAAAGTTTTGAAAGAAGAGGAAATAGCCTAACCCCGAAAGATCTGGTCATTTAAAGTAAAAACGGGTCATTCACGATACCTAAGTTAATGCCAGTATAGTTCTACATATACCCGATCCTTAAGGCCTGGCGATAACAAAAATTCCACGTGGAATTTTGTATTATTGCGGAATCTTCCCCTCAAATATCAGTAAGAGTTGCGGTTTAGTTAAACACACCAAAAAGACTTTGTTTTGCATACTTTTTTGGCCCTAAATTTGTTATGAGGCTGTTTTAGCTAATTCAATGCCAATAGTCTTGCTTGATAAAATATAACTGAAATACGTTCATATTGTTTGTCATTTAAGGGTTATGCAATTATTTCATTACAATAAACTATAGCGAATTTTAATTACGGATATTGATTTACATCCCAGAGAAAGAACAAAAGACGAACACCGTCACTCCTTTTAATACTTCAGAGAAAGGCTTCAAATGCTATCAGTGTAAACGATTGTAGTCATAGTTACTTATATAACAATTTTATGAGGATTTTTGAATAAATTCTTTTAAGATGATATTTAAAATATTGAGAAATATTTTGCTGCCCCTAGTAAAGGCCAATAATGCAAAATAAAAAACAAACAAAATGAGTGGAAATATTTTATTAAGCCATATTAACCTAGGTAATTATAAAGAAAGTTTAGTTAAAGTGGATAAGGTAATTTGTGCGCATACACGTACATTCCGAGAACTTTGGATTGATAACGGACGAAAAACGCATTTTAATTTATTATTTATATTTATAAAATAAGAGAACTTCCAAAAAGAGATTAATTAGTTCGCCTTCTGACTGGAATCGTATTAATAAGCAAGATATCTCAAACAGCCTTAAATTGGTAGGCAAAGTTTCTAAACCAACCCAATCACCCATCCCCAAAGTTTGAGGGTGGATGCTTCTTAATAGTGAGCATCTGTTCCTATCAATCCTTTAATTCCTATTGGGATATCTTTATTAGCAACCGTATCTCACTTCTCAATGGATCGCTTCAAAGCTGTTTAACGGAAAGACATGCGGGTCGATTGGTCATCTCCCGCGGCACGGAAGTTTTAAACCACGCTCAAGAAGTTCTCTAAAATGCCGCTAAAGGCGCTGCACTCGAGGAAGCCGCGATAAGGGAATCGCGACGCAAGGGGTAGGAGGGGGAGAGAGTACGAGGGGTGGGGTAGAAGGGCGGAGGATTTCCAGAGGAGAAGGGGGAAGGAGGGAGAAGAGGGGGAAGGGGGCGGAGCTGTTAAGGAGAGAGAGACGGGGGAGGAGGGTTTAGCGCGGCGTTCAGGGTGCGGTAAAGGGACACCGGGACGCAGAGCCTCTCGGCCCCCCGCTCGACCAAGGTCTCTCTCTGTCTCTGAGTCCCTCTGCCGGCAAATTGGGAAAATCGCATCGAGGGGAAGGAGATATTTGGAGAAAGAGACGGTTGACGAATATTTTTTCCGCGGGAGGAAAAATAACGCTTAAGGATACATTGAGGGGAAATTATAAATTTCGTATCGAAAAAGAAAAGTCGCGTGATGCGTTGTGTCGGATCGAAGAGGTGAAAAGGAATCGGCGAGGAGGGAAGGGGAGGCGGCGAGGGAGAGTGGAGTGGAGGGGGAGGGCGGTTTAGAAGAAGGGAACTGTGGTGTGCCAGGAGATCGCGGATAAAAATATATATTCTTTCCATATCTCCTCCTCTACTGTCCCTAAGGAAGTCGGCGCTAATCAGTTTTTTTTTTAATTTCGGAGCAGATAAGAAAGAACTTTCCGAGTGCTAGTTTTTCGGTTTCCGGCTCGCCTGGTTATCGTCGGCTCCTTTGGAGGGCGCCCGTGTGACCATGGACTCGGCGGCTGCAGCGGCACCAGGAGACGGAGGCGGGGGCGGAGAGGCACCCGCCGGAGGCGGAATAGCGGCGGGGCTGCGTCAGAGGTGAGTGAAGGAGGGTGTAGAGGGTTCGGATCCATGGAAACGGGAGGGATTGTTAACGTTTTTGGAGAGCGACGGATGAGGCGGTGGGTGTTGGTGTCACGAGGGTGTGAAAAAACGGTGCCAAAATATAAAAGTTTGCTCTCTAAGGTTGGAACAAACAAAAAATCGAATAAAATTCCATGCCAAGGTAATGGCAATTCGAAAGTAAAACATGCGCGATTACTTTCATAAAGACCTTGTGGGAAGTTAAGTAACTTTTAATTCACTCGTATATTCACGAGATCTAGGATGTCGAAGGTGACATGTCGCCTCGCCAACGTGGGAGCATTATTCCATGTTTTTTATGCTTAGTTATTCAGAATTTATTATTCTAATTGATTCACTTTGAATGGAGAGCCTTAATCTAATTTCTCCTGATGGCTAAAAGGTTTCCGCGGCGATCTTCGTATCGCCAGTTCCGCTCGTTTGCGTCATCACAGAAAGGTTTATATTTTAATTAAAAAAAAGAAATTGGCAGTTATAAATGATCGTTTCTTTGTGAATTTGCTATGAGAAAATTCATAATTTTACATATGTGTCACATACTTAAATACATACATACATACTTATTCTTAAGTTAAATACGCTTCACCACTTTGCCAGATCGTGTTAGTCCAACAATTTTGCTGTCGATATTTTAAAATGTTAATTTTTGAAACGAAAAATCCCTGAAAACTATTAGTGTCCGAATATTAGAATTTCCTGATATCTGGTATATTTCCCGCTTGGGGCGCTAGTTGTTGAACAATTCAATGATTTGAAATTATATTCTAACGAAACTTGCTACAAACGAGGGATAGAAATTTCAAGGATCGTAAGGGCTAGTAAGTCATTATAAGTTGATGGAGGCGCAACTCTTTTTCCAAAGAATATTCGCTGCCATTTCAACTCTTATCGATTGTTTCTACTTGGTTTAAAAAATAACTGACACGCTAGGTTTGAAAACAAGAGAAAGACGAAAATTGGGAACAAGACGCACTCTAACACTTGCCAACTGAATGAAGAAAATTTCATTTAAAGAAAAAAGTTTTTTTTCTCCATCTCTTCCTGTGGAGGATTCTTGAGCCCCTTTTGGCCTCTAATTGGCCTTGATTAAAAAATGACTTATACTGATACTTAACATAAGAGTTAAGATTTTCAAAAACTTTCTGAAATTTTATAGATGCAGAAAATCTTTAAAGATTTTCTAACCCTAATATAAAGTACATATCTTATCACCTTATTTCTGTGACGGAGTTTTTATATTCAACATGTAAAAACTACGAAAAGTTTTATATTAAATCGTTATTTGTAATTTTTAAAACGGTCCTAGTTTACTTTGAAAAAAATCCCTGAGGATTTCAATCTAGCACGAAATTAAATATTCCATAAATTTGCAGTCGTGAATTTGCCAAATATGTAACCGTGCTGGAATAGTCAGCCATACATATCCATTGGAGAAGTGATTCATAATGTCTCACGAATAAATTTGTGTAGTTTAAAAACTATTAACACGGTTTCTCAACGTTTTGAAATCTCTGCTTCACTTATATACAACAATCTTTTTCCAAGAGAGCCAATGTAACTTGAGTTCCATTCTTAATTGGAAATATAATTATTCTTTGCTATTATCATCTATTAAACCAAGAAAAAAGTGTTCAATGTCAAAACTTCGAACGTTGAGGGTATACAGTACTAAATTATATGAGTTTAACTCTTTTAATCTACACTTCATGTATTTAAGAGACAGGGGTGAGTCTAGAAACAAAGTTGTAGGGGGAGATCGCCCTTATTGCTCCTCTTCCCTTTTGAATCCGCCACTGCCAACGAACTTTTATTCTGAATATTCCTACCTCTGTCAGAACCTTTCTTCCCCTTGCGCTGTAGACCACATATTTTAGTGCAGAATCAAGGAATTTTGCGCAAAATAGGAGTAAGAAAGCATTAGATAGGTGGCAATGGAGACATCAAGGGATAGGAGCGATCGCTCTCCCCTTGCATCAATCACCGTTAAGAAAGTATGCCTAACATATATGAATAAGTATGCTTTTTAAGAAAAAACTAAAGGCAAATGAGAAAGAGGAAATGTAGTTATCAAGAAGGTTGCATAGAACAGGAGAATGTGGATAACTCACGTTTTTGCCAATATTCATGATTTTAATGACTTCACATAAGAAATATTTACCAAGAAAATTTAACTCATTATTATTCGTAACAATTTTAAAATTGAAATGTGTCTGTTAGTATGAATTGTGGAATTTGACGAATTCGAATTCCGACCTGCTCTAAAAGTTTGTACTGGATTCTAAAAATTAAATCGATCTTAATTAGAACATATAAAAACAAAATAATTATTCTCCCGAGATGAATTTTTAATCCATAAATTATTTCTCCATATGAATTTTTCAACCAAAGTAATCGAAGTGCATACAAAATCTGATTCAATGTATTTTAGCTCTTATACTCGGCTTGTAAACTCATGCATTTACAACTAAGTTTAACCTAAAATTAAATGCAATAAAAACGTTCTCAACAACCCATAAACAGAAATTATTATTAATGTCGACAAATTAAAGATGTGCACTCCATAAAACTTGACCAACGCTGCGGAAATCCTACCAATTCTAATCCCTATCTAAGCAAACTGAAGCGTTTTGATCTTATCGGAAATTTTTTCCCAAAAATAAGATAGACTTGCCAATCGATTATGCACGAAGAATAGCGTCGAGTCCAATTTGCGCGGAGTTCGATCGTCGCCACAAGATCGCCGATCAAAACGCCGATTCGTATATCTCATGCTCTTCTTTTACGGCGTGAGACCGCACGCTGGGTCAATTAGGTCGGTCGTTGGAGGCAACACGTGTCTCGTGCACTACACAGTGTCACGAATGACAATGGCGGCTGAGTTGAGGGTGACACGTCAGGAGGGAGGAATAAAAGCAGCGCTCGGCGGCCGGGGAAAGGGAAAGAGGGGAGAATGAAGAGAGAGGGAAAGGGGGGGGGGGGTAGGAGGAGTGGAGAGAATGGAGAGAGAGGTAGAGAGAGGATGGAGGAAGAATTTGAATCGAGTATAGTGTAGGAAGACCGGTAGTCTGAATGATTAGTTACTGCCGGTTGCTGTGAAGCTCCTCGGAGTCGTCAGATTTTTTAACGATTTTCATCTTTGTAGCTGCATGAGAAGAGTTTATTATAAACGTTGCTGTACCAGCTATATTTTACGTTCACATTAGTGTCTCTTCCAGAGGAAAATGTTCATTTTTGTTTTTCTTCAAAATTTTACTTATATCTTAGAGTTTTTCCTATTGGTAATCATCTCGAGCATTGCTTGTCAAATGACGGCCGGTTATTCCGAATGAGTTATTGAGCTATCAAATTATGGCTGTAATTTAGTTGAAACATAAAACTCAAATAGGTAAAATAAGCCTAATAAAACCGAACGAAACATATTCATCCCTCTTTTATAATTGGCGGTCGATGGAGAAGGCTGCTTTGCGACCAAAATGCTGATTCAAATTTCTCATCCGCTTCATGCTTATTGGAGGTTTCAGGTTTTTCATATATTTGTCCCTTTTGCTAATTAGGTATTCCTAATCTTTGTAACACAAATCCATTTTAATGACCACTTGATCTAATCTCTTGCTTTTCTGTTTCACAAGGTGGCTTGGTGAGGCACTTAGAGTTTTTTGATTTCGGACTGTTTATTGGACGGAGGATTTTTGCTCCTTTGCTCCTTTTGCACACGATTAAAAAAATAAAAGTATCATCTCTGTATTTTAATCATGACATTCTGTTTATTATAATATATTAATGTTAACTCCCGTAGAAATGTTCACACGCTTTGATATATATATATATATATATATATATATCAAATCGTGTGATATACATATACATACATACATATATATATATATATATATATATATATATATATATATATATATATATATATTTGCTTAAAAAAATATAGTGGCGATTGATACGCTGACGGTGGCAAGAGTTGTCTCTGATGGAATTTTAAGTGCCGCAGAATAAGAAACCGTTTAAAATCTTGTGTGGCTGAGTATTTTGATTGCAGAATTAGGTGTGTGTAGGAAGGTTTGTTGTGATTTCTCTCTTTAAATCCTGCTTTCTCTCTTCCCTCTTCAATTCTTCAATCTATTCTCTCTCTTTTTCAGCCTTCTCTCTTACTCACCTCCATTCCCTCACCTCTCTTCTTCCTCTCTCTCTCTCTCTCCATCTTCATCTATTTCTCATCTTTACTCCCCATGCATCCTTTGTTCGTTTATCTCTCTCCCCCTAGTCACCAATTCTTCCACGTTCACATCTTAGTCTCTTTTATGCTCCCATTTTCAATAAGTCGTCAATGCGTTATATGCATTACTAAACAAGGTAAACGATATTTACAAAACATTTTAGTAACTCTAGTCCTCAATCCGTAACACTATTATCCAATTGTTAAAAATAATACAATTAAATCGTCCCGAAATTATTAACCCTATCGCATTGCATTGGGGTCCACCGGTCCAAGAAAAGGGGAACTTAGAAAATGTAGCGTCAAATCAATCAGTCTATAACAACAATTATATTCTTTTATTTCTGAAGATGTGATATTTGAATAAATGAATTTATTGTTAGGCCGTAAATTTAATGCAGCTTACGGAAACGAAAAGCATCTGAAAGTGGAGGGAATGATTTTTCTCGAGTGCATTACAAACAATTTCAGTTGGGGCTCACATTACCATCGGACTCAATAAGAAGAAAGTATTAAAACAATGTAATAATATGCACAATGATTTTTATCGACTTTGAAATTTCCGAAAAATCTCCTATCATCCACCGCTTCAGACAGAAAGTATCTAAATTGGCGTGGCCGTCTCAACTGATAAATAATAAGCACGTTGAAGTTGAAGGAATATTTCTCCTAAAACGTGCGATGTCAAAATATCCAGGTCGATGAAAAGACTTTTGCCAGAGTCTCTGTGGAGTTTGAATTATGTCGTATTCGGCTGACAATATCAACGAGAAACGTTTCCCTTACCGCTGCTCACAGACGCCATATGTTGGATTCAATTAGAAGCGAGTGATTTTGCAAGCTACACAGTTCCATTTCATTTGCCGTTTCCCCAAGAAATCTTAGTTACGGGAAATTCGGATCAGTCAAATCATGTTTTGGTGAACAATAGTTTTTGTAACTAGTCAGCCGTGATTATCTTTCGTCTGCGTCAAAATTTTGAAAATGTCATATTATTTCTAAAATATTCTAATCACTATTCCTCCATGAATAAGTCCTCTTTTTGCTACCTAAAAATCTTGAAAGGGATACTTTAATGACGTATGCAGTTCTTAAAGTGCTTTACCTCCACTTTTACAACATATAAATTGATGTTTCCCTCGAGGATATGCCCGTCTTCAACTGAATGAACGTGTTATGTCGAATATTTACTCGAAATAAATAAATTATCGCGTGAATCCTTTCCTTACATTTATCCGACAATCTACACTACTAACGCTCATTCATTTTTGTAAGAAAATCAATACGTAAAAATTTCCATTCATCATATTGTCTGTGCCTGAATGTATAATGTACCAAAATTATTTCCCGGAGTTCTCATTTGTAGATTCGAGTCTTCCATAGCGATTCCAAATAGTTCAATGGCACGCAAACACCTGTATCGATCTACCCTGCAATTGATCTCACGAATCATATCTTCTCAGAAAAATGGCAGTACATTTTCCACAGAAAGAAAGGAAGGTAGTTTGTCATTCATCCAGCATATTGAGAACTAGTACAAATTTGAAGTTGAATGATCACCTCTAATTTATCAATGCCTCATTTGTCTTCGTTCATCCTCCTCCTATTCTGCAGTATTGAGCATCATTTCAATGAAGCTTGAAAAAATTGATCATTTGAATGATACTTTTTCTGGAGATCATAGTCGCAGAAATGGATAAGAATTAAAATACATTCGAAAAGAGAAAATTTCAAATGAATTTCTTTTGAATTGTATTTTGCCTAACGTTCATAGATGAAGGTAAATATAGAATAGGGCTACCATGAACCTCTAAAACTTCGGCTCCGAGGGTATAGGGAATTTGATAGATATTTAATGTGTAATTTGTTTCACTGTTTATTATTTATATGACGTTACGATTTACCGAAGTGCTTATTGTCGTAATTACTGTCTTTCATTATTGCAGTGTTTTACAGACGTATCTAATGTACAGATAAATTCTCCAGAGACTGTAATACGTTTCCATCAGCACATGTGCCTAATTGCAGCGTACACATTTCTAAATAAATAAATAATAATGTATGTGGTTTACTTTTGCATTCC